>PNEQ01084037.1:0-21995 GCA_003012365.1 Medauroidea extradentata | reverse complement strand
CAGCTCAAAACCTTTCGCACCCAACGACCTGTTATTTCTAGTATCCTGCTCATGTAAATTGGGATGTGGAAATTACTGCAGATGCCGGAAATCAAACTTGCAGTGTACTGCAATGTGTGAGAATTGCAGTGGTTTGTCATGCTACAACTCGCCTGGATTTACAAACGAATCTACAGAAAATTCACCTTTTGATTTATATTTTTTTTGAAATATAATTACCATTATATTTTTCAGTTTCACTAATTTAATAAAGAATGTAAACGTTTATGTCAGAGAGAAAAAATCTGCTTGTATTTGTGGTGGGTGGGAGGTCCGTGATGCTGTTTGTTGACGTCTGTATCTGAAAAGTTTTCAAACAGCTGCCGGTTATAGCCAGCCCGGAACACGGCGGGTCCATAGGTGGTGGATAATGGAACTACCCTTACTTTAAAAAGGGTAAGGGAAAAATTTCCCCCGAACCAAAACTGGCACAAATAAAATTTAATCAAATCTTGCATTAATTGTTGTAGTGTTTAAAGGTACTTAATAGTGAATTGTTTCTAGTGGGTTTGGGTATATATGTATATAATATGCAGGGAGGGGAAACGAACAAGACTTTTTAGATCAGATTGATGTAACTTTATGTTTTGTGCAAACACGTTCCATTGATTAAACACAGATTATAAGGTGCATGTTTTAAAAGAAACGAATTATTATCGCAAAAAGTGTGGGAACTCATTATTGCGTACACACACAATCAACTATATCCTGTCGCCTGGACTGCGATTCACCAATCAGAAGGCTACAAATAGGGCATCGTTTTAAAGCATAAATAATGAGCTACAACTTTTACTCGAGCGATATTAGAGATTTATTGATGACATAAAAGCTACAAAGTAAAAACCAGTCATGGGACAGGCTAAAATCTACTATCTGGCACCTATTTCTTACATTTACGGGAAAACCAGATGCTTTAGCGTAATTGTTCATCAGATCATGTTTATGCATTACAGAATAAGGAACGAAACTGAAAAAAAAAATCATCCATTTATGACAATTACTTACGAAGATATTGGTATATAACCTATACACAGCAAGTCTGAACTTTGAGGGGGTGTAGGGGGAGGAAGCACAGGGGGGAGGGGCGGGGACTTTTGGGAAAAAACACCTCTAGTAGTGTTCTAACAACTGTCCAAAATTCAGCTTTTATCTAATTTTTTCCGACATAAAACCTTTATTGACTGGGCTATTGTGCCGCTTTTTGGCTCAGCTAGCATGTTGGCAGTTTGCATATATATGTTACTATTATAACCTTACACGATTATTCTTTTCAATATTTAAGAATGTGCTGTATCTTATTTTATGGTTCAAATTAATGAAGTGAAATAGTATAATGAAGAACGATGTAATAGCTTAACAAAGAAATGTTTTAAAGTACAACTCCACGAATTTCCGCTAACTAATTAGACAAAAAATTACTAGTGTTGTCAGAATATTTTTTTATGTATTTTTTTAATTTGGGCAAAATATAGTACATAGTAACCACGAATGCAAGAATATAATTGAATAACATCTAAAACAGAAGTGTAGCTGAAGGACTTTGAATGAGTGGGTCTTCTAGGCACTTACGAAAATTCACTCTCTGGGGTAAGGAAGGTTATCTCAGTCACGTAACCAGGTTTTGCCGATTATCAGGAATCTATGAACGCATGCAATGCTTTAAGGTTTTAGGACAACAGGAATAAAAAACTTACATATTTTCTATTTGTTAGATATTTTCCTGAATGTCACATTTACAGTGCATTCTTTAAACGTATTATATTTATATTTCAATATAATAATAGTTTACCCTAGGTAAGTTACGTGGCGGTAAACTTGATTCTTTGAAAATATTCTACATCCATGTTTTTGTTCGCAGAGAATACAGTACCAACACTAAAGGTTAGCTTCATCGATGTGCCTAGACGATGGGCCAAGTGTTTCCTTCCCGCATTATTTTTTTCAAAGTAGCCAATTGAAAAATACATTTTGTGGATTCATTTGTTACTACCCGGTATCACAGTTTTAAATAGGAGCAATAATTATTGCCAGCAAATAATATATATTATTACAGTTTGTGTACCTACAAATTCATACGAATGTATATGATTATGTAAATGTTAAGGTTAGGCTCTACTTTAAATTTAACGTAACCCCCCTCCTCTCGGCAATAACAATGTCTTAGTACGTCTATGGTTATGTACAAAAGATGCCATTCATAATTGTTATAAACGAGTTTTGCAGACTGCCGTATGTAGGAAAACACCAACCTGATTCTAAAGACACTGTTCAAGAAAATATTATTAACACAGTTCTAAAATGAAACTGAGGACTGCATTTCACCACGTGTACTGTACAATTGTATTGCATTGTGACAAACGTTACATAATTATTACCATTGCCAGTAAGAGCTTGTTTATTGGTGTTCGACTATCGGTTTCTTGATGCAATATACTCCATGTGTGCTTTTTAGCCCACTGTTGTGTTTAACATTTGCTCTCACTCGAATATCCTGTGGTAAAATGCTGTTAAGATTTAAATCGTACATTTCACAAATAAAAAATTGCCACCCCTAAAGTCCCATTGCAAACATAACAAAATGAAAGCAGTTGAAGTCATTTGAGTGACGAGCATAGAGGCGATACTGCGTTACATATCGTCTGTGAAACTGCAATATGTCCTACACCACAATCTGTAGTTTCATTGAACATTTTTGTTGAACCTCATAGGAGCAAAAACATTCTGATACGTATCAAAACAAACTCAGATTAATCCATGATATTTTTACTTACGGTATTAAGAATGAGATTTTTAAATGTTTGTTGCAATGGGAGTTTACAATTAGAATTTATTGGTTTGTGGACATACGCCATTGCTCATGGTTTGCTGATCAAACCTGTGTTGAATGACAAAGTACGAAAACGAATAAGAAAATACAAATATAAAACACACACAAAAATGGAAAAAATGAATCCCAGAGGAATTCTGTCAGTTTTTTTTATTCGCATCTTGGTGTTCCGACCAGCTGCGTCTCAGCCTGAAGACGGGGATAGATCGGAATCCCCGTAACTTTGCATTATTTCGTTGGTTTTAACTTGTGTTTGTTGTCCATTATTCACTGTTTTATGTCTATTTCCATTTTTTTCATATTGTGAATCTGGTTCTATAATTGTGTCTCTATTTTGTGCCTGGGTGTTGTGTCGACATTCGACTAAATTCTATCTCTAGAATTCTTTGTTGTCTAATATAACAATAATTTTGGAAAAAAAAAAACTGACAATTCCTCTGGGATTCCTTTTTTTCTATTTTTGTGTGTGTTTTATATTTTTATTTTCTTATTCGTTTTCGTACTTTGTCGTTCAACACATGTTTGATCTGCAAAACAAGAGCAATGGCGTATGTCCACAAACCAATAAATCCTAATGGTATTAAGAATAGTCATTATGCCATTAATATAGCGAAAATAACACGACGGTAATTATCACATTTACTTACTGTACTTTTGTGTGTGGTTTTGAATATCGTTCTCGTGAGGGCACCGAGGAAATTTCTGTCCCCGTACTTAATTTTTTCAGTGTTAAGTAAAAAAATAATTCTCATAAGTAGCACATACAGACAGTTTATATCACACGCTTGCATTTAACATAATGCGTAATGAAAAATGACGTTAAAATCAGTGGGAATAAACTTTTTAACAAACAATGAGCAATGTATTCATACAGGGTTTTATTATTCGCTTTGTCTGTCTGTCCGGTACAAATTTTGCTGTCGATTTTTAACTAACTCCACTGCGAGCTAGATAATTTGAAACTTTAAACCTAGCTCAGAACTGGACGACAATTGCGATACAAGAGAAAAATAATGTTAAAAAATAATATCATTTGCGTAAAAATAAAAAATAAATTATTTCTCTCTGCTACACCGCGTCAAGCGCGCGGTCTGCAGTAATTTTCATCACCGTGTTTTTTTTTAATATTTGTACCAGGTTTTTTTTTTCCTTGTTTTATACACAAAATTTTGATATTATAAAAATTTTTTATCTCGCATAGTTTTCGCGTAATGGATCGTTAAAGCCCAAAAAAATTGCATGTTTCCGTTTTAAGGACGACACTAAAACCAAAAACAACTCAATACCAAACTGAAAAAAATTCACAGTGAATAATAAAGTTGTTGTAGGCTGCAAGTTCAGCTATGTTTAACCACAAATTAAAATATTTTTGTACTTTTACAAATTTATTTTAAATTTCAGTATTTTTATTAAAATACGAAAAGTTTTTATTATATGTATTTATGTACGTGACATTGTAGCCTGAGACGTCTTTATCCACTATGAATTGTTTCAGTTTGGTATGTCAGTTGGTTTTAGTGTAGTCCTTAAAACGGAGACATGCCAATTTTGACTTCAACAAGCCATTACGCGAAAACTAGGAGAGATAAATTATTTCATAAAAACAAAATTTGGTTACATTTTGTGTCTAAAATAAGAAAAAAAAAATATCTGATACAAATAAATAATAAAAACACAGCGATGAAAATTGCTGTAGACTGTAGCTGAGTTAGACTTGAAATTTTAAACATAACTCAGGAAAACAATGAACAAAGAAATATGAGGAAACAATTGCAAAAATATATATTTGAAACACAAAAAAAATGATCTAGGCTACTAAGATTTAAAAACATACTGAAAAAATACAAAATAATTTATCCTATTAAAATGCTCGTAAGATTGAAAGGGATAGCGTGGGTCACATGCAGTATATAATTTATGCATGAATAGTTCACCAAATAACTAACAGTTCTATTGCACTGCAGATGATTATGAACTGTTGTGAGTTTTCTCAGTAGCTACTCTCTACATTCTTTACTATTTTCCATTGCATGCTCTCGACATTTGTCCTTTTAATTTTGGGGTCGCTGTGGTCGAGGGGTCAGACCTCTCGCTCCCACCATGGCGATCCGGGTTCGATTCCTGGCGGGGTCGGTCCCTGGATTTTCGGCTGTGGGAATCGTGCCGGACGATACCGTTGGTCGGCGGTTTTTCTCGGGGATCTCCCGTTTCCCGCGCTCTTTCATTTCGGTGCTGCTCCACTCTCACCTCATGTCACCCTTCACCAGCGCTGAAGACCTCGATGTTAATTAAGCACTCACCAAAATCTCTCACTCACTCGCAGTCACTCCTTTTAATTTTCCGAGAATTTTTGTAATGGATATTATTTTCTACTTTTTAGTCAGTTTTTAAAACCTGGTATATTAAAAATGTTTTTATTTTATACTATTATACCTATATATGTGTGTTCTAACTACAGCTAATATTGACAAGTATTTTTTGGTTCTTTTCTGTCTCATCTGGTTTCCTGGGGCGAGTTAGTGCTACGATGGCACTTGTCCACAATTTTACTCGCAATCAAAGCGGTATCTGTAGTTACTTAGACATGACGGTACTATATCGACACGATTAAGTGTAGAATAAAACCATGCTAAGTAACCTTGTAAGTGAGGAAATTAGTTATTACACAAAGAGTTTGTACATTTTCAAGTAAAAAAAAAAATCGCAATTACAAGCCATGTTTCAAGTCGGAGTTTCGTGTAGTGTTCCCGTTCTGCACAGTAACGTTACTTTAAAGTTTGACGGAATGACAAAGCAGTGCATTTTTTATTTATTTATTTTTTTTTTTTTTTTAAATTTTTCGTAAAGAATGTTTTTGCTTGCCTATTATGTAAAATTAAGGCTCGACAATCCGTAAATAATACCTTTGTACACCCTCTTACATTATTACATTGTCACATACTTCATTATTTTCAGGAACACTCACGGCCGAAACAAAAAAAAAAAAAAAACATATTTTTACCTCTTTGTTGTCCAAGACGAAAATTGTCATGGTAATATATCACAATTTTGAAATTCGAATTGCGAAACATAAAAAAATTAAACTATCATAATTACCCCGACTAATGTATGTATGCTCCTTTTTTACACTTTTGTGTCTCTAGTACTTGGTAAAATATCACCGAAATACTACACTAACATTGTGGTACTATTTTGATAACATGAACACCCTTAAGTTGGATGGTTAGTTTGAACACGCAATTGGACGTCGTTATGCATTACTAAACTATGTAATAATTGTTACGTATGCATAGAATATTTTTAAGATTTGAATAGTTTTAGAAAAAGTATTTTTGTTCAACCCGTTTGCATAAATAATGACTTCATGTGACAAACATATTTTTTTAAGCTTAATTAACTTTTAGCATGTTTTACTAATACCGTAATCTTTGGACACATTACATGAGCTTAGGACACTTTAGTAATATTTTTTATTTTCCACGTTTGTCGCCAATGAGTAAATATTTTATGTGGATATTAATTGTTTGGAATTTATCGCAAGTAAATTTCTTTAATCAGGAGTACGATATATGAGACAATGTTTTTTTTTATATTATTACGTCACCCCACGTGTCCAGTCACCCCTGCTTGCAGTACCTTAAAGTAGACTTATCGATAATTGCTAATTAGGTATAACTTTTTCTGCTTTGAAACGGTCTTATAAAAATATTTCACCCCTATATCACGTGGTTACGAATATTGGATTTATAGAATTGATATTAATTTGATAATACTTAAAAATTACAGCATGTTTTACTGATACCTTAATGACACGTAGACTAGTAATGTATAACACCGACCAATTCAGAAGTATTGTTTTTAGTAATAAACACGTAGATCTTACCGTGCGATAGCTGGGATCTAGGAACCGGCTGAGAAATAGCGAGTCTAGGCTGCAGCTGTCTGGCTGTTAGATCGGGAACCCCCACATTGCGTGTTCGAGAAGACGAGCCTATAGACGTTCGACGTACTGAACGCGATTGTCCGAACTTAACGGCTGCAGAGTTTCGCGGGCAAGTTGTCGCATATCGCGGAGATCAGGCCCCGGGAATACGTGGATTTAAAAATGCCTATCATGGTAGAGATATGGCGCTCAGACAAAAAATGTGTGTGTATTGCGCACTTCGACCTCCGCGGGCCCCTCGCACAGAATGCGCCCAAGATAACCTTGGCAAGGACTTTAGGACAGCTCCGGGCTAGTCTCGATGTGCTCTTCGAGAAAATGACGAAATATCGCGCGCGAAGATCCAAAGAGCAAATTTAAGTCGGTCGCTTGGTCGGAGTGAGAGATTACAAATTAAATCTGTCCACGAGCTCTGACAACATCGTGGCTTAAGAGCGAGTGATTGTCACCATCTTGAAATTTTAATTTTGTGTCATAACTTTTATTTTGGTTACATTTATGGAATTTTGACCTAACCACAAAAATAATAATATACACCTTTGTTTGACATTATCGTTATTACAAATCTAATTGCAGTTAAGAAAGTAATAGGAATCTTCTAACTGCAATTAGATATGTAACGACAATAACAGCAAACAAATATTTACTATCAAAATCTGCAGTGAAGTTAAAAGTTCCATAAATTTATCCAAAACAAAAGTTATGACCGAAAATTCAAAAATTCAATATGGCGACCCGTCATGGCTCGTTAAAGCAACGTTTACACGCCCCTACATACACGTAAAATGCATGCGAAGTGGCGACCTCAAACTAAATCTCATAGAGAATTTCTAATGCAATTTTTTTTTATCTCGAACGAAATCAGAAAATACAGCACGTCTATTTTGGTGCAAGAAAGGATTATTTCAATCGTTCTGAGCTGATCTTGAGATCAGTCACTGACAATAGATATAATAGTGTATATAAATTGTACTGCGCTAAATCATATAGCATTATTAAGCATTAGTTACTTAATCTATAGGCCTAGTAGTTACGGTAGTTAAAATATAATAATGTTTTTTTTTTTTTCACACACTTATAAATTACGTTATTTATTATTTAAGTAGGCTACGTCGTCGTACAACTGAACGGAACTTGAATTCTTGAGTAACGTGTGTAATTGTGTCGTGTGCTTGTAAGTAGCGGTTTTGTGTTCCAAATTCAAATATAATGTGCACACATTTACGCGATTCGTAACGGAAGTTAGTACGTATCTTATAGTGTCGATGCACAGAAACCCGTGTTATATATGTTAACTAGCAGATATTTATAACTATACTGCTGATGACAATTTTCTTCGTCCGTGTATTTAATGAGTAGACATTACAGGTTACGTTTTTTCTGAGCAACGTAATGACATGTAAACATTGTACAAGCCTATGTAAATAAAAGCACGTGGCAATGTTTATGTTAAGATACAGCGTAAAGATACAAATTGGCTAAAAATACAAATTAAGGCGGCTGCCTACCTCACTCTTCAAAAGCGTTGCAGTGTGTTCGTAAACAGGTTTTTTTTTTTTTTTTAGGAAAATATTCCTCGTGTGCTCATTGTTCCAACGTACTAAAAGAAAAACTTCAGACAAGGTCGGAACCACATTGTTAAGACGCCACGCTCATTAAAAACACTGTTTCTAAGCCCTTCAACTTGACTAAAAACGTCCTTTTCAGACTTCCGTACTTCAAAATGTACTAACCGGACGTATGTGAAACTCAGGTTGCGTCCTGCACTGAACTTTGTTGCAGACTTTCCACCAGTAATATTATATGGTCACCGTTTAATGTCCCATAGTAAAAACCGTTCGGCGGGAAGCTTGCACGCTAATTCAATGCTTGGCTCGTTGAGGCGACGTGGCGTTTGATGCGCGCTTCAAGGTCGACCTTACTGCTCCGTCACTTTTGAGCCTCTCACGCGCGGGTAGGCGGCACCTTTAAGCTGGGATTTTTTGACTGCTCACTTTATCCCGAACCGCCTGCAGATACCGGGCTGGCAAATATGTTCAGTAGACATTGTAGGAAACTGTTATTGTGTCAGTGTACGACTTAAAAAAATAAATACGTTTGCTAAAGTAATGACAATTGAATATCGACAGAAGCCCTCGCCAATCTCTTGCAAGTTCAAAAGTTACTGCGAGATATCTGTGTTTTCAAGTAGCACTATTTTGACATTGGAGAGTTCGCATGAGAAATTCCTTACAATATCAAATCAATCGTCGTGTAAATGCTGCTCCAAAGTGTTCGTGTGAATTAAAAAAGAAAATAAGCATTTTTAGTGTATTTTACGTTATTTATAAAAAAAAATTATTATTATTAGTGTGAGAAAAAATCCTAAAATCAGTTCCGATATAATTTACAAAAAATTATTCTTGATAACTTTTTGTAGTTAAATTTGTTTATATTTTTCCATAATTTTTGAAAATTGTACTCTATTGTCAGGGGCTTCACGATTGGCGCAGTGACCAGAATACTCGCTTCTCAATAAGACGATCCAGACTCTATTCAGCAGGGAATTACACATGTGGGAATCGTGCCGGAAGTTGCTGTTGGTCGGTCAACGGGTTTTCTGGGGGATATCCCACCCTTCATTCTGGCTCTACTCTATCCTCATCTCATACTGTCTCTTCACCTGCGCTCATAACCTAACATGTCCTCCACTGGCGTCAGTGCTGACATGACACATTTGTGTAGTTTATTATATTTAAGCGTAAACTTTCCCATTGTAAACTTCAGACACTGCCGTGGCTAATTCAAATGTCTACAAATGTTTTTCACTATTTTTTATTTTTATTATAAAACACTTTGATATCTGAGTGATGTTGCAGTTTAACGAATGGCGTCATGTAATATCTATCAGTGTGTATTAGGGTTCGCGGTTGGCGAAGTAGCTAGAGCACTTGCCTCCCACCAAGGCGATCCGGGTTCGATTCCCGATGGGGTCAGTCTCCGGATTGTTGCATGTGGGAATCGTGCCGGACGATGCCGTTGGTCGGCGGGTTTTCTCGGCGATCTCCCGTTTCCCCCGCCCCTTCATTCCGACGTTGCTTCATACTTACATCATGTTACCCTTCGCCAGCGCTAAAGACCTAGGTGTTAATAGCTGACCAAAAGCTTTTCACTTTAATGTGAATTATTTTATTTCCGTGAGTAATTCTAACTATGAGAAAATTCCTGAAAAGTAAGATGTTGAATTTGACATGTCAAACTCAACTAAGCATCATAAATGGTCATGTGTACACATTTACGAGCACTACGGTTGCAAAAAAGGTTTTAAAAAAATATTAACCTCGTCTATCCGAAATCTGCTGTAGCACGGATGCTTTTGTAACTATCAAACGTAATGTCACCGAAAAAAAAAAAAAAATTGTTTGCTCGTAATTGTATGCCGATAGCATGGTATTTTAGTGCTTGCAATTAGGCAGGTGAACCTTGAAGCGCACATCAAACGCCGCATTGCCACAAACGAGCCAAGCGCTAGACTAGTGTGCAAGATTCTTGCCGATCGTTTTTACTACGGGACTTTTAAGAGGCGTGGTACATAAATAAACGTTGAAAACATCAATTCATTTCTACGTTTTTTTCGAAGCCGATATGGATAAAATACTCATTCAGCTGTGAACATGAAATTTAATTTGTGGAAAATCATAGCAAATTTTAGTGCACGTTGCTATCCGAGCTTCGTATACATTTGGTCCGTTCAGTACATTATGAAGTACGACAATCTGAAAAAGCAGTTATTTACTTTATCGTAGGGTTTCGAAACAATGTTTTCAATGAGCATTTTGGCATAATTGTTTAAGTTCATAACTGTTCAATATGTGTTGGTTGGCATCACTGTTTGTGATGCTCATTTGTTTTGAGCTTGCCTTAACCACGGCCGTAGAAGAACAGGTCTGGACACTCGCCTGGAAACTTGACTCCCTTGTTGTTTGGCTGCAGTTCACCAAGTTACCGATAATGCTATACATTTTTGGAGCTGTAATCCGGGCTGTCGAGCTCAAACTCCGCCCACTTCCCTCCCACTTAGATAAACAATTTATCAAAACGTATTTTTTATCAATTTATTGAAACACTTCCTTCGCTCACAATTTTAAATCATGGCTCCAGAAATCTTTATTTACTTTATAATGTTAACAATGGAAAAAAAGTGGGGGTAGTTTGAGTTCGACCGCCCGGATTACAGTGCCAAAAAGTACAACATTCTCGGTGACTTGCCGAACTACAGCCAAACAAGGGGGTCAAGCAAAATACATTGGTAGATAGGCGAGTGTCCAGACCTGTTCTCCTACGACCGTGGCCCTAACCACAGACCACGGCCGTAAAAGAACAGGTCTGGACACTCGCCTATCTACTAATGTATTTTGCTTGACCCCCTTGTTGTTTGGCTGTAGTTCGTCAAGTTACCGAGAATGTCGTGCTTTTTGGCGCTGTAATTCGGGCGATCGGACTCAAACTCCGCCCACTTTTTTCCATTGTTAAATTTATAAAGTAAATAAAGATTGCTGGAGGCTTTTCTTAAATTTTTGAGCGAAGAAAGTATTTCATAAATTGATAAAAAATACGTTTTGATAAATTGTTTAACTTAGCGGAAAGGAAGTGGGCGGAGTTTAGTCCGACCGCCGTAACATCAGCGCCAATAAAACACAATATTCTCGGTAACTTGGTGAACTACAGCCAAACAACAAGGGGGTCAAATATCCAGGCGAGTGTCCAAACCTGTTCTTCTACGACCGTGCCACAGACTAAGCAGAGATTAGAGGATCGATTCCTCATTGTTGTTATCGTACCAGCTCTCTGGGCGTACAGGAATACCACGTGAATTAGAGACAGTAGTTTATATAACCACTTGCAGTTCTTGAGACACCGTAATTATTTTGCATATAAATTAAATGTTTGTGAATGCTGAACATGACGATTCAAGGCTCATCATCAGATTATAACTAACTATACTACAAGCGACATAATGGAGCAGTGTTATTTTATCAGTTCTCGGGGCGTACAGGAAAGTAAACAAAGCCATATGGAATTTGAGACATTGGTTTAAACAACCACTTATTTTTCAAGAAATAGTGTAATTTATTTGTATATCAATTATTTATTTATAAGTGTTAAATGTGACGTTGTTTCCGTGTCAGTTTCCTCCCATATAACAAAATAAGCCTTATTAAACTTCAGTGTAACCAGACTTCTGTGAACTCCGACGCCATGGAAACCCAAAGATAAAACAAGTACGATAAAAATCACGTCTTGTCACTTCTGGTACTGCTTATTTATTCAGTCGTTTACCCATCATCACTCTAGCTGTATGTCTCCCCCACACGAGTGTGTCTAACATTGACATTCCATCGTTGTCCGGAGTGTCTCATTTCGAGCACTGGCACAACGCGCGCGTGTGGAATAGTTTAGTAAAAAACGTTTTTCGTTACCATAAGCCAAGCCTTTGCCCGCTTCCCCACCCGGTCATAATTCTAATGTTCGCGTTCTCTAACGACCCGTTGTCGACGATACTCGACAGCCTACTTGTCCACATCGCCTGCATCTAGTTCGAGGACTGCACATTGCTCTAGACAACGCTTGACCTCCGGACGTAAGTCTGGCAGCTGATTTGTACAAAAAAAAGCGTGAGGCTAACGTGGGGTGAGAAAGAACGCATCACGGCGGCACTGTTTTAAGGAGCTGCCAAAGCTCGTCACTGATGCTATCGTTTCCGTGGGTGAGTCAAGAAGGCCGTGGTTTAATTGCCACGACCCTGCTCTAGTTTACCGCGCTCCGACCGTTCACAGTGGGCACGACTGTCGCAGCGCGCAGGGTTGCCACTGTCAGTACTGTACCCGGCACATGTCTTGTGTATGCGAGTCCCCTCCTACTCTCAAGGCTGTAGCTCGTCACGGGCAGGTCTGAAGCAGGGCGACAACAGAACGGCTCGGCTGAATACGCACGGACCTCTGGTAATTGGGCTAGAGTAAAAGCAAATACACTAGTAGCTGATGTTTGTGAAACAGTCGATAGCACGGCCAGACCTGCGCGCGCATCTCTTCCTCTCTTGCCATGCTTACCCCTCTTCCGCGCTCAGACGTCTGCCGGGTACAGTACTTCAGGACTGAATACATGCAGTCCTGTATTTTTATAAACATGTTCTTTAAAAAGTGTATGAAAGTTTGAAAATACTTAGGTCCTATACATAGGGTTTCGTTCCAAAATAGCAAAAAACCCTGCAACAAAAAGTCATAATGGAAAGTTGGCTTTATGTTATTAAGCGTATAGTTTTAATAATTAATGATTAAGACATTTCTGAGGGCTTTAAAACGACAGTACACATTCAGAATATCACATTTGTTTGGTAGTGATAACTGGCTAGAAAATACTTGTTTAAAGTCAATGTAAACTGAATTCACTGCATGAAAGTTTAATTATGGGAACTAATAACTCGTGTATCAAAAGTCTGAAATGCACTGTTCTGAGTGGCACCATGGTCGAAAAGTAAACATGGAAGTAGGCCGTGTTACATCAGTACATCCCTCCCTTTACCTAAACACAGTGCAATGAAGGCCAGTTATATGACAATATAGAGCAATGTAGCGAGTCAAACTGATTCAGTCTCATTATGGTCACCTAGAAGAGAAGATGCAAGATGGGCTTCCTACTGCTCGTCGTGCCAGGGAGAGGGTTGCAGGTTCGAGTCCCTAGATGTGCCCCTCGCCGCTAGTTGACTACAACCTCACAACCTTCGGCATCATGCCCAAGGTGAGAATGTCAGATCCGATTAGGCCTGTAGTTAATCCATTGTAGTTCAACTTAGTGTATAATTCGAACCGTTAACACTACTTCCCTCCAAATTCAAATTAACTATCATGTAGTCTTTATACTTAATTTTGCATAAACTTGTAGAACCGTTCTTATTCAGTTATTTATTTATCACTATAATTCTCCTTTGTAGCGAAGTCCGCAGTGTAAAGTCATTTTTATTTGTTTACAACACTATGCAAGTTGAAGTGATCATTGAATGATTTTTGTAATGGGTGTTTGAAAGTTAAATGTATGAAAGTAGAGGACCCCATGTACAATAGTTTTTGGATGTCGGGGTAGAGGGGGGAGCAAAGAGGTTTTCAGCGCTGGTGAGGAGTGAGATGAGGTGAGTAGCCATGGAGTACCGTTTGAATGAAGGGGCGGGGAACGGAAGATCCCCAAGATCAACGGTATCATCCAGAACTATTCCAACATGCAAAAATTTGGGTCTGCCCTGCAGGAAATTGAGCCCGAATCGCCTTGCAGGAAGCGAGCCCCCTAGCCGCCGCGTCAACCCAGAACTGTCTAGTTCATTACTTTCATTCCAAATACAGATTTCTTACATTTATACTTAAAAATATGAATTTTCTCCCAAAGACGGCAGTGAAACTTCATTAGTACAAGCCTAGTACAGAATGGTTTTCTTTCCCAGTTTGTGTGAGATGAGAAATTTAATGCTAGCCTCAAACCTCACTACAAACGTTTTTGTACTTAAATATACTCAAGTCCATTTGCAAAAATAAGTCATTGGGCTGATGAGAATGTTTGGGAACAAACAGCTTGAAAGTGATTTATGAGGAAATTTTTATTAGTTTTTTAAACAAATGTTAGTACGAAAATTACTGTTACAAAGTGCAAAAAAAAAATAGTTCCTTCGCATTTTTAACAAGGAGATTTTCCGTGCCTATAATAAATTATTTAATTAATTTATT
The DNA here is from genome assembly GCA_003012365.1 of Medauroidea extradentata. NCBI lineage: Eukaryota > Metazoa > Arthropoda > Insecta > Phasmatodea > Phasmatidae > Medauroidea > Medauroidea extradentata. The sequence continues at coordinate 7,435 of PNEQ01084037.1, read as the reverse complement.
TGGACTCTACATATCCACGAATGGGGTCAGACCTCTAGTATTTCACCTAGGCGATCCGGATTCGATCGCTGGTGAGCTCGATCCCGGATTTTTCACTTGTGGAAAACGTGGCGGAAGTTGCCGTTGCGTTTTCTCTGAGGACTCCTGGTTTTCCCGCATCTCTCATTCCGTCGTTGCCCCACACTCACCTCATCCATTCTTGGGTCCGGACGGGCGACAGGCATGTCTCGCTAGTCAAGCAACTGGCCAAACTTTCACCCCGATCATCTCTCACACACGTGGGACTCTGCTCGTAGGCGAGAACACGTAGTGGATTTGCATTTTCACGTTTCTTTGAACAGCACAAGGCCATGATAGAAGTACACGGGGGGAAGGAAGTATGTAGTAGGAGTCAGCCCGTGGCTGTTTAGTGAAACATCCCAGCATTCACCTTTCAACATTGTCCCACTCAAAATATTAGTTTTAGGATCGTTTTGTGAATAAATATATAATTGGAGCCGAGTGTTCCATCCTGTTAACTGTTGAAACTTTATTCACTACACGACATAAACACCATTGAAGTTAACCCCGCCCGCCCCCCTTTCCAGTGACAAATAAGCCTGTTTACGGCACATTTCATGAGATAAATATGGAACAATACAAAAGGTAGAGCCGTACCTTATGTTGGCTACAAATTGTCAGTAGTAAGAAAATGGCTTCACGTGTTTGATTGTGTGTAATAGGAACACAACAAGCGCAATAGGTACCTGTCTCTAAGGCCGGCTTTACATATTGGCCCAACACCGACCTTGGAAGGAATCGACAAGTGTGTAAATGGTGCTTGGCCGATCTTGGAATGTTGGCCATGTGTTGGAAGCTTTGCCATTCAATGTCGGTTTTTGGTCCAACCATCAAAGGGATTAGCGTATGCATTGGCATTAACTTGGTCGGTGTTTACACACTGGTGTTGTGATTTTACATTTTTTTTTTTTTTGTAGTTGGAGAGGAAAATATTGTTATACAAAGTGTTGAAATGGATCAGTGGACATTATTCTGCACATATACATAGAGTGTGAATGTAGTTGCAGCAATTTCCAAATAAACTTGACCCTCAATTATCATGGAATTTAAATTAGCCGTATGACTGGTTAAAAATTAATTGGACCGTGTGTAAATAGCGACTGGCCGTTTCTTGATCATTGGCTTTTCTTCCTTCCAAGATTGGTCAATATTTTGGGCCAATGTGTAAATCCGGCCTAAGGTCGACTATTGTTTGCTCACCACTTAGCTTACCGCCTCTAAATGCAAGACGCTCGCTGTCGTCGGTCTATACCTCGAGGGCTCCTTTTTAGGATGCCAAAATACTTCTTTTTTATCTGAGTTTTTAAAGAGTTTTTCAAATGTTTTGCTGCTTTACTCAAAAATAAATATGATAAAAAATCACGAAATCAACTGTGAAATAATTTACCGGAAAACAGACTATGCATTCGCATTCAGTCAGTGTAAAATGTGTGGCTGGTTTTACTTTAAGGGTTATAAAGAAAACCGAAAAATAACTGGATGCGAACACCATAATCAATTCCTATAAAACGTCTTTACAGTGCACTGGTGTGCCTAACATTCATTGTATGATGCTGACATTTGTGTTGGAAAAAAAAATTACTGTAACTATTATTTTTCTTTAATTTCTTTAATTTTTTTTAAATATCACTTGTTAAAATACCACGAAAATACAAAATAAGCTGAAAATATGGAGAACAGTTGTTTATCCACTCCAACGCCCTTAAGGTCGTGGTACAATCACCGCAAGAACTACCAGTAATAAAACACGGCTTGCTAATGGCGCTTGTTACAGCACAACCCAACAGCTTGGAATGGCCGACTCTACGGCTTTACAGCTTGAGAAGAATAGAAGTTTATCTACGTTCTTACACTGCTTTTCAAATAAGACTATTGAGAACTAAGCACGTAGATTCAAAACGTACCTCGTGACGCATGCGCATGTAAACACATATACACACACGTGTGTATGCTTTAATGTGTATAGGTATGTATACATTTTCATTGTTGAGTGTTGTCGAGCTAGTAACCACACAAAAAAAAATTAAACCATTTGCCTACATACAAAATAACATCACGTATAGACGAAAGTAGGTATGTTTAGTGTGTGGCTATAGCAAGTTTTGTGATTAATGTATACCCAACTGATACCCAACATGTTTTACTCATTCGAAATATCAAAGACGTGAATGCTGTTTCTCACAAAGGAAAATAATCACTGCCTCCATACTGCAGTCATGGCAGAAATATCATTTACCGCAATGGACGCGTGCACAGTATGTGACTTTTAATTATATAGGTCGCAACAATCTCGTAAAACTAGAAATTCTAGGTATTCCGTCACAAAGTCGACTGGTGTTCATGGCTTCAACGAGCGCATTTAATGATTCCTGGAATCCTGGTGAATTCCCTCCCCCTACGTCCTAATTAATCTTCATTTTCCCCGCACACAGCACAGAAGACACTCGTCTCATCTCCAGGAATAACCGCAGCGTGGTTTGAGATCTCGTACATACAGTACGTCATGTGCGTACATTGTCACCGCCACATTTCGTGCTGCACTCTATCCACTTCCACGCAATCCCACCATCCTCGTGTACCCCTAGTATTGCACAATACAGCGGCGCGGCGCGATACGCCCGACGCTTGCCGCCAGCGACGAGTTCCTACCTCTAGAGCGATGAAATATCGCCGGCCGCTGGCGACACTACCTTGTGCTGCCATCTTCTATCTACAGAATTAACTCAGTCACTGTACAAGTTTCTTGAAAGAAACGTGAACAGAAAATGAAGAAATTATAATCTCTTTATGCTAGCCTCAATTTAAATAAATAATTATCAAACAGACGACAGAGGTTAAATATTCTACTGAAAAATAAAGTAAGACAAATATTATATTTTACTTTTCCACGAACTTACGCAATAATTACATTAATTTACAAAAATATCGGTATTGTATTACAATTTTAACAGCATAAAATTAATTTTTACTTTGTTCTAACCTAATAAATAGTTGTTCTTCTTTGTAACCGTCGCCAACGATGAGCGTCAAATCCAACGTCAGTCGCTCGTGCAATGTTCCCGACGCCCGTCGCTGGGGTCCAGACTCTGATTGGCTGACGCTTGTCGCTGAGCGACCCGTCGTTCTATTGTGAAAACCGCTTTACTTCTACTCAGGACAAAATAATTAAGAGGATCCGTTATAATCTGTTAGGGGATCGGACGTAAATTATTAGATGAGACGAGATTGCTAACCGATACAAATTGATAAGTTCGATATTGGTAACTGGCTATTGCCCGCAACTTTGCTTGCATGGTTTTCAATTTAAAGTCTCTTTATGAGTCGTGTAATAGTTTAGTTTAAGTACTCTAAATTACCTTAACTAATTAATAAAAATACGTAGTTCTAATTTCTTAAAAAATCAAGTAAATTATAATTTTTTATAAAATGTTCTGTTAAAAAACTATTTGCCACTCGAGTTCCATATAAGTTATGTGTTTATACTGATGATAATATTAATAGTAGTATATTAAGTAATTTTTAAATTTTCTATAAATAATTTCTGATAAATAAAATCTAAATGGTGCAAAATTATGTTAAGGGTCATTAAGGAACGTTACAGAAACAGATATCGCTAATTTTTTCGGGTACCCCGTTCTGCCCTCCTGCCACGTTTTGCCACTTACTGCTTCTACCCAATATGTATTTTTTTGGGAAACCTTCGTGTGCGTATACATAACTCACGAAAGGTACACCGCAGCAGAATGAACTGTATAGAAACGTATACATATGTTACAAACTGACAGTCATATCGACGGGAAATGGCTTCAGTAGGTCAGAAAAAATGTATTTAATTGTTTATTTTATTCATTTGGTTGTTTTACGTGACCTCGAACAACACTAGGCTTTGGCAGAGGTACTCGGTTGTATTGGCCCGGGCCTGTTGAAGGAACCATCCCAGCTTTCACCTGGTGGGATTTCGGAAAACCTGGAAAAACCGAAATCACGATGGCCGGAGCCGGGGATCGAACCAGGGAACGGCCTACTAATGACGAACATAAAGCACAACTTTCCCCTCACCGATTTTTTTCCCCGCCAGTCAGATACCCTAATTGTTTTATTCGGTGTGTGTATTACCACATATGCAATGAACGAGGCTATCTCACGTCATATGCACTTCGTAAAACCCAACGAACTGTAGTTATGCGCTGCAATCGATAATACAGTAATTAAACTATAATGTGGTTGGTTTACATTGCTGTCGAGTATTTCGTATTCAGAAAGATTAGTTATATAGACACCTAACTAAATACTTAACTAGGAAATACAGCATCACTTGGCTAGCAAAGGGTAGATTGCAGAGTCATGTGAGGAAAATCTAGAAGTAAAGATGAAACTAATGAGAACTTGAGTAAAATCTGATAATTTTTCGCTTGCATTGCACAGTGAGGAAATGGAGATATCTGAGTTGAGGTGAACTGTTACCACAATATTCGCGAGATAAATAATTTCTATTCATGCATCGACTAGCGAATGTAGCTAAAATGTGTACTATTTTCCATTTATAACGCACAAAACTTACATGACGGCGATTTGATAATTTATATTTAGTGTTTCGCATACTGTAAATTGCAAAAATGCAAAGTAAAAAAATTATTAAAATACGTCGATTTTGTTTATAAAATGGTATCTTAACCATTTTGTTTGAAAACAAAAGTGCCATTAAAACCACGACATCGCATTTCGTGTAAAAATTTACAACGAATATAAATTATGCCGCAGATAGTGTGGTCTATCCTTTACACCATGGTTGCATTCATCCTCTAAAACATTACCAATAAATTCGAAATAATATTATTCTCTCCAATTTGGCATTCTAACCTCTATTTACGGCCGCCATGCTTGATTTGCAGCTCGAGAAAATTTTAAGGAAGGTCTGACGACATTTTAAGAATTCCTCAGTTTTTCCTTTGATGTCGCTCACTTTTCGTCTCTGCAATGAAACTTTGTTACGTTGCACACAGAGAGGCCTTAGATTTTACTCAATATGGCTGTGCAATCGGCCCCAACAGTGCTAATTGGAACACAGCCTCTGGCTTGAGGCCCACAAGAAAGTGGGAGAAATATGGACACGTGACGCCACAGACTCCGGGAAACATCTGTGGCTTGCAACTTCGGCTGCAGGAGTAAGAAGAAGATCTGAGAGTTCAAAAATAAACACCCGGACGACGCTTGGAACCTTCAGTTAGTCAGTTGGTTTCCGGGAAAAGGACGTTTGAAGGGGAAACATCCTGCAGGTGTCGAAGTGAGCGAGTGTTCCGAGCAGACGTGAGTCGTGTGCCCTCTATACTCCCCGGAGTTTGAGATATGACTTGGCAGATGTAGGATTCGTTCATATACAGGGTGCGGCAACATAACTTTCTTTTCTAGCACGGCAATAAAACCCAGTATATGAATCAGAAAGCTTCCCTTTTAATTTGTATAATGTACGTACATACTTAAAGTTTGGTATTTCACCGTTTTGAAAGTCAAATCATGTATGTGGCGTCTCCCATTGTCCATACACTGAGCAAGCAGATTTCTAGAGCTTCTCATGGCACTTACCAGCATAGCAGCTGGTATGTTGGCAATTTTTGCCAGGGCGTTGGCCCTCTCGACGTGTAGTGTCCTTGGACGGTTGGCATAAACGGGGGATTACAAATAACCCCACACAAAAAGATCACAGGGGGCTAAATCGGGGGAGCGGGCTGGCCACTCCAAATCGCCCCTTATCGAGATAAGGCGCCCCGGGAAGTGATCCCTCAAAACAGCCATGGGTATCCTTCTAGTGTGGAACGTCTTGTTGGAACCAAATGTCCCGTTAAGTCCAATTCATCAGGGCGTTGGAAAAGTACGCCTCGACGACAAACGCGTGCTTCTCGCCGTACCAACGCACGATGACGACTGGCCGCAGTGGGGAACAAAACTTTACACCCACATCTCTCGAATAATCGAATGAGACTATTCCCGTCCCGCTACTTCTACAGCCTGAATAACATACATTCAAATAACTCACAAATATTTAAAATAAAAATTAAAAACCCCGACTTACAGGATACTAAATTTCAAATCGATCAGACCAGCAGATTTGCACACATTTACTCAAAAATAAACTAGAAAAGAGATTATTATCTTTAAACGGCTGAACAAATTTCCTTGAATCATAGCAAAAAACCACCTCGATCACGTCAGCTTTCAAACAAAAAAGTGCATTAAAATCGATGCCACACACAGATATACACGTTAAACTTATAAGACACCTATTTTTTCATCGGTGATTGAAAAAATGTCTTGGTTGAAAATATCTAGGATTCAACGCTTACAGAGAAAATGAAAACAATGAGTATGTAGCTGCATTCAGTGCATCGTGGCTAAGCAACTTCCTGGAAATTAGTTAAGAACTGATCATATTTAAACGGCTGAACAGATTTTCTTGAATCATAGCTAAAAACCATCTCGATCACGTCAGCTTTCAAACAAAAAAAAAAAAAACGCATCAAAATCGGTCAATTCGTTTAGAAGCTACGATGCCACAGACAGACAGATACACACACAGACACGTCAAACTTACAACACCCTTCTTTTTGCGTCAAGGGTTAAAAAAGGAAGTGGTGTACGCAATTTTACACGCACAATGTGGCAACACAGCACGGAGAAAGTTCCCTCTTGGTCTAGGTATTATTTTATGTATACGTTACGTCAAGTAAACGCATGATCCTGTTCGGACCACTCGGGGTTGCAATTTTCAATGTGAAAACTATCATGTAACTAAACACCAGCGTGAACGTTTTATCACCCTGAAAACTAATCACCTTAGAGCCCAATAAAATTCAATTTTTGGTTATAATTGTTGAGGAGTGCTCAGCTTAAGAGTCAACAGACTATAGTAATGTGTGTTTTTGCGTAAGACAGCAGCAGTGTATCTGTTCACTTCCATTTGTCATTACGACAGAAAATGTTCAAGTTGATGGCCGCAACGTGCTTAGCACATGTGTACGTATGCGATGGTTCAAATTGCTTTGTACACGATGTAACATGGCCGACGGGATAGAGCGACATGCAGCAGTAATGTAATTATTCACAATATTTCATTACAATCGCCTTTTAAGTTTCCTTATGCGATCGGACTTATGGGACAGACTGTATAGTGATACTTATAACGCAGCCATTTAGGCTGTTTCCAGCCAACGAATATATTTATAGGTTTATACAAGTTTATTCGAAAAACTATTCAACGTGAGTGAATAGTGTCTGCTTACAGAAATCGTTCAAAGAACGTTATCTGTGCGTATTTCCGTTTCAGTCTTTACAGATTATTTTCTCGCGGTTAAAAATGGGTGTTTTTGTGGTCCTACAG
>PNEQ01084036.1:0-21995 GCA_003012365.1 Medauroidea extradentata | reverse complement strand
AATAGTAAAGTTATAAGTCCGTAACTTCCGTTTGTAAAAAGAAACACTACATTTTAAGTCTGGAGTTGGTAAACATTGCTACAAATCACACACAGCTACTACAACCTTTCCTTCTGAATTTGCAGCCATTTCCTTGTCACGATGTTTGCATTCGTAATGAAAATCTGCCATTTATTGGTGTTCTGCAATGTTTTTTTTTCATCTTTGATCTTTCTTCTTCATTTTGTGTTGTTTTTAATTTCACGTTCAAACTGTCACATGTTTTGCAGGTATCAACATGTGGCTTTTTGAATCTCAAGTTATACTCTAAAAATACGCGTCTGTATACTGATTTATATGCAGGTTGCGATGTTTTAGAATCCAGTTTCTGTTTGTACAGTTCATACATCTTCTTCAAGTTAAGATCACTCCCAAGGTAAAGCTTAGAAGTACGTTTACGAGAATAATGGCTCTCATATGCTGGGAAACTTAAGATATGCTCATGTACAAGGGAGATATCTCCTTCCGCACGTTTAATTGCTGGTGGATGTCTGCCTCGTTGATCGCCAGGTATTATTCCACTGGTAGAGGCATTCTTCTTTTTCACTATTTCGTTTAAGAACCCTTGAGATTCCCCAAACACAGCGAGAAAACATTTCTTACATACACCAACACGGGATGTAGATGTTTGTATGTTATAATGAACAGTAATTTTTCTTCTGGAATTTGACTTCCTCTTCGTCCTTGTTCTTGATTTCATGTAAATATCTACGAGGCTTGCAAGGTACTTTCTTTGTTCATCCCTGGAATACATTTTTCTGTATTCCATGTAAATTTAATTTCTTGTATTTGCATCAATTTTAACCTTACATTCATTTCTACAGCTTTGCAGTTCTCTCATTGGCACTGCTGGATGAATCTTTCCAACAGCAGTAGTATATTCTTGTCCTGTAATCAACATTCGTCTACGTTCTTCTCTTAGTTTCCGTTGCATTGGACCATGCTCTTTTTTTCGTTTCTTAGGTGCAGGTATTTCCAAAGTGGGATCATCTTCAGCTTCGGTTTCTATTTCAAAATGCTAAGTACTACTTCGCACTGTTGTGCTCTTGTTACTTTGTTTTCCACTGCCATCTTTTTTCTTTTTCTTCTTTTCTCTACTATTAATAATTTCATACTCTTCAACTGATTTAGTATCATCCGAATCTGGCTGCCAAATTTTGTCATTATCGTCACTTAGATCTCCATCAGAATCTATTAACGACTGAAGACTGTCTATGTTAGTCACTTTTGAAGAAATGTGTAATGATTAATGTGTTTCACTTTGTTTATTATTTGAAGCACATACTGTATGTCCCGAATCCTGAAATGAGAAAAAAATTGTGGAATGTAGAGAGCTTGTGTATGCGTTTACCAGTGTGTAGTTACAGAAGTGATCACGAAAAATGCAGTATTTTTGTATTTAAGCTATTTTTTTATTTATAGAAACACGTGACTGTATTTAGCAGAAGTGAAACATTTAATAAGTCTCAAAAAGCATGGTTAATTTTCGTTAAATCATTATTTTTAATGATTCGTGTCAATTTAAATTCATGTGTTATAGGTTAGAAAATAATACAAATAGAGCCAAAGTGAACCACGATTTTGTTGAACTCGCCTTTTTTGCATGTTACTCGTATTTTACTGTGAATTAAGCTTATGCCATCCTTTTCCGTAGTTCCACTTTTCATATTAAAAATAGTTCCAATAAGTTTGTTTGTATATAATTTATCGTCAATGTAAACAACGATGTCAAATCAAGTAATTATTTTTAGGCAGCTTACCAATTTTTGTCCAATATTATGCTGAGATTCTTCAAGCACAGCTTTAACCATTAATTTCCCACGATACAAACTCATTTTTAACAGTCATATAATAATTATCATCATCAAAAACAAAGGTACCATAGCTGTATCATAATGTTTTCTCATATGTCTTGGCATAGACAAAATAAATACAGTATTGCCAACATGGATTCCGGTACAAATTATTTGATCCAAGTATATTTCCCTGCTCTTTGGAATTATACCATTTTGTCTATATATGATAAGTGCAGATGTTTGGACATATCAGCATGTCACTAAATTTCAAGCCTATGCCTAGGAGTTATGAGGTTCAGACCAGTGTTGTTGTGTATGATAGAAATGTGATGGTGTTATCATTATTTGACCAAACGAAAGCTAGCATAATTTTACACAAAACTATACTCTTAACTCATTTTGGCTATTTTTGGAGTTATCATGTTCTGACCAAACAGTACAGAATTATCATGGTGTCTCTACAATGACTTAGAGACATGCAAAATTCTCGTTGTCGTTTGATAGCAGACCAAACTCCACTTTCCTATACATAACAGAGAATAATCTGCTATTCAATTGACCACGAACTTTTAAGTGTTGTCATTTACGTGTGTTACGTCTGTACAGAGATTAACCTCCCTACTGTGTAAGCATTCTCCGCGGCAAGTCACGACAATATCGGGCAGCGGGAGACGTCGAACGAGCCTATAGTTACTTGGAATCTAGTCAGTTGTCAGAAAATAACGCGAATTTTACATACTATCTCTAACAATGACATTCCGTACTTTTCCGAAATGTGTTTTCATTTTAAGTCATTGCCACAATTGGCTGTATTTCCCCACGCGTTACAACATGTTTGAGGCACGCTGTAGGCAGCGCACTTAATAGGGCGTGGTACATAATTCAACGCTAAAAGTATATAACTATAGGTTTCTTGAAGCCAATTTGCAAAGATTAAACAATAGCAATCCTAAAAAATCGTTTTAGCTAACCTTTTAAACAAAATAGTTTCCAGTGTTACGAACTTCTGAGGCACAATCTCTGACACCGAAACCTCGTGCATTTAACTGCGGCGCAAGAGATCACGCATAACGAATTAGTAATTTTGGATATATATTTACTCATAAAGTTGGCAAATACCATTATCTAGGATTGTCATTGAGTATTTTATCCATATCCATATTGGCTTCGAAAAAGCGTAGAAAGAAATCAATTGATGTTTTCAGCGTGGATTTATCTATCATGCATACTTAAGGCGGCAGCCTATGGATGGCGCTCGAACTGCGTGCAGCGTGTTCGGAGTTAGGTTTTCTCAGAGACCAGTAAACGTGCGTCCACAATGCTTATAAACGAAAATAAAACACACTTCAGACTACTTGCGAATGTGACTTTCAAAACACCAAGCACATCGGAAGTATTATTTTTAAGTACTCGAACTTGACTAAAAACGGCTTTTTCTCACGGTTGTTTCTCAAGATATATGTAACGGATTTGTTCAAAACTGAGATCTACAAGCACATTGGACTTGGCTACAGTGACGCGTTCAATAAAACGATAGGTTCACCGCTTACAGTCCCACAGTAGAAACGTTACGGCGGGAATACTGCGCGTGTGTTTACTGCTCTGGGCGTAGAGGCGATAGCACAATACATGTGCCGGCCGACGTCGCTCGTATAGCGCCTCATTGATTTTCGCCTCACACACACAAACACACCCTTCACCAGGCGGCAGCCTTAAGACATTGAAGCCAGCTGTGACATAAATGTAACGTAGGAAATGAGGGGTATGCAGGAGTGAGATGAGAGAGTATGGTACCTGTAGGTGTCGGCCATGGTGGCGATGGGCTGCGGTATGGACGAGTACATGGAGTTGAAGCCGGAGTTGATTGGCAGGCGGCCGGACGGCGCCGGCGGACTGACGCCCACCTGGTCCACTGCGCGCCGCTGGTTGCGCAGTTTTTCCTCGCGCCGCCATTTTGCCCGCCGATTACTGAACCACACCTGCAACAAGGCCAGGGCAAACAATGCGGCCGCCCGACCCACACACCGCACCTACACGCTGACAAAAAAACATGCACACACAGGATTCTACTTGCTCTGTTTCGCCATCGCGCGCCACCAACCGGTCAGCGCCACTGATACGTCACAGATTATTTTTCAACACACATATAAACACTTAATAACTATAAACGCATACGACAAGATACGTGTGGGTGTATGTCATTCACAATAAAGTGAGCACCCTGTCTATAATAATAATAATAATAATAATAATAATAATAATAATAATAATAATAATAATAATAATAATAATAATAAACATGTATTGTGGCCCCAGACCTTTACTTACAGTCTGTTCACTTTGAAATGAGCACTCTCCAATTCTTATAATATCTGAAAAACTGTATTTTATTGAAGCCAAAAATGTTAAATTTTGAGAGTGACGAAATATTTACACTGTTTTTTAGTTTCAGGGAAGTTAAATGTTAAAAAATATTACATGTGAATCAGTGGTGGATTTAAGGGGGGGTGCCTCCCCCTCCCCCCAAATCGTGTTCGACATCATGTAGCCAAAGTATCTCCAGTCTCCTCAAGGAAACTGGAGTTTTGTTCTATATTGTTTCAAGTACATTTAATGTGTCCTACTTGTATGCATGTTATTTTTAATGTTCTGTAATAGTAAACAAGCACACTTTTTGAGATGCCTGTTATTTTTTACGATCCATAAAGTCACGTTAGCCCCCTCCCCCCAAATACGTTTATAATTCCGCCACTGCATATGATCGCAAAATAGCTGAAAGAAAAATTTGGTTACTGTTTGCTTTATCCTGAACAGTCTGTACGTTGCTTTGTTTAAACTAAAAGAGTGACAGAAATCTGTAAATTATTTTAAAGGAAAAAAGTAACAGCGGTTTCAAAAGTGTTCACTTTATCCTGAACAACCTGTAATATGAACCAAGCCCAACTTTGGACTGATATTTGGGAGGGCCCGAGTTCAGTTCCCAACTCCGGCCATCCTGATTTCGGTTTTCCACGGTTTCCTGAAGTCCTTCCAGGCGAGTGCTGGGTTTCGCGCCACCAAAATAAAATTAGAATACAGCCGTAGTGTATGAACTATCGTATTTTATACAGAATCCCTACATGAAATGTTTACACGGACCGGGAACATTTTTAAGGTAAGTTAAATGGTATGTTTACGGTTTTATTGGATACGTAGATGTGAAGGAAACAGATAATATACGCGCAGCGGAGGAATAATAACAAAACAGCTGCGAAGATCGTTGTAGTCGGACAAGAATCCTCAGCCAGCAAGAGCCTAGATCCTGGAGCCTCTGGCTTTCTTCCTTCTTCGCCGAGTCCAGCAGCGCGAATATTTTTACATACTCCAGGGTGATGTATGTGCTGTCCAATCTAGGGGCGCGCAGAGGTCAAAACAGGGGCTGGAGCCGTCTTTTACCCCTGTCAGCGTTTTATTCGAGAAGAAAAACGGATGATGGTGGGCTGGGTTGGTGCCTAGGAGGTGGGGGGCGGGTGGGGGGGGGGGGCACGCTACGCCGGTAGCACAGCGTGGTTTCCGGAGAAAACAGAAAGATTACCACGGGAGCTGCTGGGAATAAAGGATAAAAAAATACTTTTGAATGTGTGATTTACTAGTTTTCCCAAACGCATGTCTTCCGTGTACTGAAAAACAATTTTACAGGTCAATGAAATTCTATCGATCATTTGTATGAATTTACATACGTGTACATGCTTGTGTGTGTACGTTTTTATGAATGTACGCACGCATGCGAGGCGTTAGAATATGTATGCGTTTGTGTACATGTAATAATTGTAGACGTTTGTACACACACACACACACAATATCTTACATTTTTAAAAAATGTGTATGAGAATTAATATGCGTATACTTTACATGCATGCTTGTGTACGAGCTTTCTTGTACGAATGGGCGAAGGCACATGTGATTTATGCATGCTATAATGCATATACGGGTATGCAGATATTGTTTCGGAAAAGTAAATGTACACCGTAAATTTTTTTAAAAATAGTATTGAAATTTTTTAATCCACACACAATATAGTACACTTGCAATGATTCAGCTTGCAAATAAAACAAACGATCAGCATTGCAACTATACACGTCTCAGAACGTAAGAGTTTCCTTAAAATGTAAATAGGTCATTCGGGATAAAGAAAGCACTAAAAATTTAACCTTAGAAAAATATCTCTAGCAATTACTACATATAATTCAACATATACTAGAGCTACCTTACTGCTTGTATGGTTGGCAGCGAAATTACGCAATACAGTACCCTGTATTTTCCTATTTAAGTTCAACAATACTGAAACAAAACCAACTGAAATCTATATAATTGTATTTTATATAGTTACTAAGATTAATTTTACTAAACTATAGCGATTCATGCTGACTGCACAACTTATCTTACACGCGCAAATATCAAGTGACGAGTCCAGTCGTCAGCCGTTATGCTCGGAAAGATACGAATTGGCTGAAAATAGAACTTTAACAGATATTTTTTAGTGATAACTTAATCCCGAACAGCCTATAGAAACGCTACCGTTTATGTATGGGAAACAATTTTACTATACCTCATTTCTTAATAGGCCTACTACTGTAGAGTTGGCAGTAATTTACAAAAAATTCTAACAGTGCACTGATATATATGCCAACAAACTAATTACATAAATATAAATGTGCGATTGTATGTACGCATGCGTATATCTGTGTGTACGAATGCGTGTGTGTAAGTATGTTTATGTAGGTGTAGCGTATGTATTTTATTAAAATGAGTTTAATGCTGGTAAGTTTTATGCGTACATATTCAAGTATAATTATACAGGAATCGTAATAATTCCGCCTCATGACAAACTTTGTTATTTTTATTTTTACTGCTATCTGAAATGCAATGCTAAATTTTACATTTCGAAATATTTTAATAAGTAATTTTTTTAAAATCCTTTTTGTCGCAGCATTTCTTTTTAAAATATTTGCGTAGAACGTGTCAAGTTTTAAACAGTCATTATATACAATGATTAATTAAACGTCAATATTTAATAATTTGATTCACTAGTAAAATTCGATGGCAGGAAGCTTAGCAAACAGAGCCCTCAAAAGCTAAATATACCTAGAGCTTAAAGCAGATATAATACCCCGAGACGGTCGAAACTTGACCAGTTTTAGTTCTCTAACGTATACGTTGGATGAACCCGGAGTATTTTAACATTTAATAACCTGTTCTTCTTCCGACATAAATATCGCGAGTTATTACTTTGATTAGTATGCCCGTTTCTTTGCTACGACAGAACGCCTCCTCAGCCGCGCATACATAATTACATATTCAAAGTTTTCTCACGCGATACAGCGACCTTAACTCAATTATATTCGCAAATACAACTGTGATCAACACCGGACAGCTATATGATAATAACAAAGATAAGTGTGCGAAAAACTACCTAGTGGCTTTGGGTGGAACTAACGAATAAATAAATGTTATTACTTTTCTTTTAACATATATGTTACCTTGTTTATATCGGCCGCGGCAACGGAAATCGCCCAATCGTGAAGAAGGGAAATTTTTCAACCTTGTTAAGTTGGCAAGTTTTAGGCCCGAAGGCCAGCACGCCTTCCTTCCACCCGCATTGAAACTGTACTCGGACGAGTGAATCAATGCACGGCACATATCCTCTTCTTTTCTTGCGACTTCTCTTGATGATTTTGTGCCTGTGCTAGCATAATTACTAAACAATTGTTAAGTTGGCAGCGCAAATCTGTTGTCTTGAGGTGTAAACACAATCAGTGTTATCGCAGAATTGCACAATCTGTCAGGTATTGTTCTATAGTGTAGGCTTTTTGATATTTGCATCGAGGGAGAATAAACGAAGCGAGATCCTCGACCCTGTCTCGGGCCGCAGATATCATCCCTGCTGTTGCCGTGTGCCCCCTTGCTTCCTGCTACCCCCTCTCGTCCGGCAACCTTTCTTACACCCCACTCCCCGCGCCATAGGCCCTCGAAAGCCGCCCCTGCCATCGGGCGCCACTTACCAAAATCAATACTCGGCCAACGAGCTTGAAAACATGCGTCAACACAGGCCCTCTGTTTGGACACCAGGCTTCGTAACAAACACTCGCGACCCTCCACGTCGGCTCCTTACGTAGCGCCGCTGTTGCCATCTAGCGGCTGACGACGCAACTAGCGGTCCGTGGGTGCTTCACTTAAGACACCCTCACGCGGCTATATAATCGTTGCGCTTCTGCGAAGTGAAAACTTGGAGAGTAAATGCGGAAATATTTCAGTGAGGCACTGCAAAAACAGAAAGTCTATAAGTTCCACGAACTGTTGCAAAGTTGTAAAAATGTTTTTAAGAAAATGCGGCATTAAGTTTCATTAAGTGGTGTCATAATTTAATTGGTATTTAAGTGACTAAGTAATTGCAAGGAAACGGTTACATTATACCACCGATTATAATAATTTGTTTAACATTAATAGAAAACGTCTAAGTATTAGTTACTGAATAACTTCGAAATAAATATAAATTAATATAAATCCGGATTTTATTATGAAAGAAATGTGTTCGTAAAGAGATGCAGTATTTTATAAGAATTAAATGACTGTGAAACAACGATCTACTAACTACTAAAACTTAGTACACAAAAATGTAATCACAAACGTAATTCTTTAGTTTGAAAATGTCCGTGCTCTTACCCAGTTAAAACATGAACTGAATATTGTTACAAAAATGTAAGCAGCTCTAGTATACAAAGCGCACGTTGTTATTACCAGCACGAATAGTCAGTCGTGATCGTTAAACGAAGCGGGTATAATTGGAAAACCTTCAGCGAAATTCAGAACGGGTATGATTCCAAAAACTGGAGACGTGAGTTTCACAGGCGTCCTATGAAAAATGCATAGTTTTATACTCCCTGAAACAAGTAGTGTTCTTGTATGTGAACCAACAGTGTAGATTTGCAAGACGTCTGCTAATGAATCTACTGAAGCCCGTTTTATCTTCAAGAGCAGGAACGAGCGTTGACCCGAATTTTCCCATGAAGATACCTTGCCGGACGATACCGTCAGTCAGCTGGTTTTTTCGGGATCCTCCATTTCCTGCGCCCCTGCTCAAAACCCACCTCATAGCCTCTCTTCAGTAAGCCTACTGAAAGCCTCGCCGTTGTAGCATTTGGCTATAGAAAAGAATATTTGAAGTTTAATGTTATTTATTTTGTAATATGTAATTAATGTTTTTCGTTCATTTCTTAGCTATGCTAACCTACTGTACTAAATTTTGTTTTGTTTTAACTTTTTTATTATCTATGTATAATCTTTTTATCTTTGAATTACTAAGGTTAGTTAATGAACGCTCCTACCTGGTTAGTTAGCTAGTTAAATATTATTTATGCATAATTTTTTGTTAGAACTCACATCCAAACTAGTAATTTTATTTTTAATTTATTTTAACTAATTTATTTTGTTTTCTTTTTCTTTCGTCTCGGTTTAAAACTATCTCCAACCTAAATACCGCTATGGTAAACCATCGCGAAGGCTAGAGAACAGCCGCGAGCGAGGGGCGTTGCCGAGAGATGGAAGAGCCTTGATCCGACATCGAAGCCGATATGGCATGAATTTTTGTTTGCTACCACGGGGGTTACATAAGGTCTGAATATAGGCGAGGGGAGTAAAGCCAAGAGGGGGAGAGGTAGCCACCAAATTTTCCAGCCGCCATACTGCCTTAACCTCAAAAGTACACATCAGACTGGTAATTTTTTTATGGTAAATTAATGTATTATGCTCTTTAATTGATGTTTTAGGTTGAAAACTCTATATTTTAACCCTGTTTATACACCTCCTAACTAATATTTCCTCAATTTTTTAATTAGTCGGCCATATTGTTCACAGCCACGTCAAGCGTTTGTTTGGTTATAATTCCCGGCGACATGATCCAGCTAGACCCTTCTAACATCTTTGTTTGCTACGCTAGTTAATATCTAGCGCCATCCTAATGATTTTTATATTTCTTTGCTGTGACCAAAGACCAAGTTTAAGTTTAGGAAGGACGTGTGGATTTTGTGAAGAGCCCACGTACCTTAATTATATTTTATTTCTTAGTGCGCAAGATTTTGAAGACGCGGAGGGACGTTTTGATGACGCCATTTGCCGCAGGACGCTTATTGGTATGACGCCGATCCAACTTTTATTAGTTTCACGCACTATACACCCGTTTTTTTTACTTTTCATCAATTGTAAACATCAAGTTTTATTTCGATTTAAAATTATTTTGGGAAGAAACTTGTTTAATTTGGTTTGTTATGGCTTATCCAGAACCAGTAGTCCTGATTTTTCTAGATGACTTAAGCCTACCGTGCAGACGCATTTGAGCTTAGTCGAGGAACTATTAAGAACCCTGAGAGGGTATTTAAGCGATTTAGTGTAAAGGGGAATAATAATTTTGTATTTTGAACTTTAATTTTTCGTCGTGGAGACAGTCGTATAAAGCTAATTTTCGGCACCCAATATCTTGCATTTAATTGCTTCATAATTAATTATTTTACATTTATTTTAGCATTTAATTGATCTGATATTCATTTGAAACTATATTATTTTAAGTTTTAATTAATTTTGATTTGAATTACACAGGAAAGGATGTGTTAGTACTAATTAAAACTGCCTAAAGAGTTTATTCTATTAATTTATGTCAACACTATTCGATTCAACGTTTTCAAATTTTCTTCAATAAATTTAATTATTTTCAGAGGGCTGCTTTATTCCAGGGTTAAATGTTGTTGTGTTTTTCAGTGTCTTCCAGAGAAAGGTAAACAACACCTTCACCCTAAAACTGACCTAATAAATTTCAAGCTAATATTTTGTCTCCACAAACACACTACAAATTATATTTAATTTTACTATCAATGTCAACATACATACCCCTTAAATTATATGCACTTATTCGCCGTTAAGGCCATGCTGTCTAGTTTCCAATGTTTTTTGCGATAATAATTTTTTTAAGCTCAAACGAGGGCACATATCAATAATCTGTTTGGCAGTTTTGTTTAAAATGGTTTTTGCCGTGTTAGCTATTTTTTCAAAACAAGAAACTATACGGTTTTGACAAAAATATATTAACCAGAATTCCGTTGGTTGCATAATTAAGTAACACCATTAGACCCTACTGCCTTGAAGTCAGCCAACATGGAAAATATGTTTTTAAACAAAACAGACAGTCAAATTTTGATATTTACTCTCGTTTAGGCGTAAAAAACTAATATCGCTAAAAAAAAAGTACATACAAGAGAGCATGGCCTTAATAGCTTACCAAAATGTCTTCACTTCACTTGAAAGTAACGATAAAAAACGAGATGTACGATAACATAGTTTCCTATTAACACACGGTAGGGTCCTTAAATTTGTCTTCAAAGCCGTAAAACTCACACTTAAGTTACCTGTATAGCATTATGTAAGAAATTGTATGGACCTGCATCATACGTGCGTATAGGAGTGCTAAGGACGTGCATATTACGAAGAAATGTATGGTGCGTATCCAACTGAATTATACGGCAAAATAGCAAGTGTAGGGAAAATGTCAACTTTGTATGGGAAAAATACAATATTGTATAGTAACATTCCCATGCCTATTATATGTTAACTACTTCCATTTCATGTAGCCTTTAGGAAATTTACCAAATTCGTTTAACGGTGCACAATATTAAGTAGTTTTGTATACAGGTGAAGACATGGAATGTTCTCAATGCTATGAACGGATAAAAAAAACATCTCTGTTTACGGTTCGAAATCAAGCTGTCAAACATCGTTTTGTCATAGCCTCAGAACGTTTTATGTAAAACGTAAGTCATTTAATGGGGACAGAAAACTTAGTAATTAATAATATGTGGGGTAACATTGTTTCCTAATGGCTAGTGGCCGGAAAATTTCGCAGATTCAATGACCTGCATGTTAAAACGCACTATCATATGCATACTCAAACACCGACCATTTGTCCACTAGCTGCTACTCAGTGGAACAACATCCAATGAACGAATATACGGGACTTGAGTATGCATAGGACAATGGATTCTTGCATGCGGGTCATTGAATCCGCAAAATTTTCCGGCCCCTACTAATGGCGTACGAATGGGAAAAAATTACAATTCACTAAATTTACCAGTACGGTTTCTGAACAATGTAAACATTTACTGACATGGCATCACTTACGTCAGTAACGAATGAGCTTAAGTTACTCAATATCTAACATAATTGTTTTCATGCTATTACAAACAGGCCTAGAAATAAAGGCCCAAAATTAATTCCAGTGCATACAGAAAATTCTAGATCTTAAAGCCTCCACAAATATTTCACGTTGTATAGCCTACGTAAAAAATGTCAATTACAAACTTAACATTACGTGAAAAAAAAACATAATTAAATTTAGCGTTCTGTCTTTACTTATTTTTGTTTGTATTTTCTGGATACTATTTCGGAAATAATTAAAAGTAGTACTGCTAAAAATAGTAAAAAAAAAACTAATGATTATAGTTCTGATAAGGGAAGAAATTGTTCTTTAACAAACTTAAAACCCGTATTATAATTTTTTTTTACAAACCAACAACAAGGCAAAATCACACCCCCTTAGATAACGAAAGTTTTGTTCTCTTAATCCATATTTTTCAAGCAAAAATAATTGTTACTTTTAAATATAAAAATAAATATCGAACAATATACTATCCGTTATTCACAACTGCACTTTTGACCTACGGGGGAGTTGAGTAATTGTAAATGGATAAGTAAACTGTAAGAAAAACCTTCTTAAAAACCGCATAGGAAGTTTTTCACGCGTGCACACTATGGGACACATGCCACATTTTAGCTATAGGGGATTTGGGATCAAGTTATCACTCAAAAAAGCCCTGCTAAAGTACTATTTTCAGCCAGTTCGTATCTTTCCGCGCGTAAAGACTGGCGCCGGGAAATGTCTAACCTCTCTGGACACGTCACTTGATGTTTGCGCGTGTCAGATAAAATGTGTAAGGTATAAATCGATACATTTTGTTAAATTATAGATTATTAGTTACATAAAATCCAGTTACGTCGATTTCAGTTGAATTCATTTCAGTATTATTGAATTTAAATAGGAAATTACACGAAACTACATTGCGTAATGTCGCTGCCAACCATAGAAGCAGTAACGCAGCTATAGTTAATGTTGAATTATATTCAGTAACGTCAGTGATATTTTTCAAAGGTTAAATGTTTAGTGCTCACGTTATCCCGAATGACCTATAGTAAATAGAGAAACTGCTTAGTACGTATTATTACAATACTGTATAAGTCTAGTAACCCATTATTTGACTGTTTCCTGACAATATATAGCAACGGTGTCATTGGAGTAAAGGAAAAATGTTATCATACTAATTTCTCAACTTTCCTATATTTGTGTGATAAGTTTGTAAATAATTGTCACAATGCACAAATATACCTAAAAAGTTCTATACTACCCTGAAAATATTTTTTGCTGTAATGTTATTTTGTTTAACTACGCACATTTTCCTTTCAAAAGTATACTTTTACAAGTAATACATTTTTAGTTCTGCAAGTAATTCTTTTGGGAACAGGATTGTTGGTGAATATTTCAGTATATGAGTTTAAAACAAGGTTTTGCTTTCAGCGTGCGCGGTTTCAAAGTTGCAAGACCGCACTCACGCTAACTCTTCTCAAAAGTTTTAAAACTTTTTTCTTATCCGGGAAAATACTTATGCGTGGTTTCCTTGCACATGCCACTATTATATCCTTCGCAGTATTTTTCTGGCGCTGTTTTCCTGCGATCAACCGGTATACCGGAACGACTTAACGGTGTTTTGAAATTGTGCTTGCTTGCGAAACGTGACTTCGCCCTAGCGACGGGTGATAAGACACACTCTTGACACACAAATACGTTAGAACAATCGTTTGAAGTTATCACAGTCATGCGGTCACGTGTAGGGTTGATACGACATGAGAGTGAAGCAGTGTACTATCTGCTATTTCTGTAGACGTGTGCAACGGCGCCAAGTACTGTTAGCGGCAGATACGGTAACTTCTTGGCAAGTTTGACAAGGACAGTGGTCGGCCTTCGAGCTGGTTCGCTGTTAACGGGGTATGAAAAATGAAGACGTCGAGCGAACGACTGAAATACTCAACTGTTGATAACATCTTAACTACTCACCATAATTCGATGGGACTTTTATGTCGAGTAGATATATTATTAGTGCTCGTCCTTTTATACAGCATTTGGCAGTAGTGTGTTTTGTTATAGAGTAAAAAAATTTAAAACGTCTTTTAGAAAAATAAGTGCTTGAAAGCACATAATCCGTAAAAAAATAGGAAACTTATATTTTTATAATTTTAATATGATAATATCCAGGTCTCAATGACCGAACTTCAAAAATACTCGCATTTTAATTTGAAAATAATGTTAACGTCCGTAAACCTCTGCGCGAGAGGTTTTCTGATACTAATATTGTTTTCAAATCAAAACGCGAGTATTTTTGAAATTTGGTAGCTATAGAAACGTGGAAATAATCATGTTAAAAATTATAAAAAATTAAGTTTCTCATTTTTACGGATTTTCCTAAAACCCTTTTAATTTTTTACTTGCTAAGAAGATATACTTCCGCCTAGTGCTATATAAAAGAACGTCCACTAATAATATATCTACTCAACTTTAACGTCCTATCGAATTATGATGTGTAGTTAGGATTTTATCGACAACTGAGTATTCCAATCGTTCACTCGACGTCTTCCCTTTTCATACCCATTTAAGACATATTTCTAGATTTTTTTTTATTTTCTTAAGATGATAAAGAACCCCCCCCCCCTAATTCTTTAAGTTAAAAGTAAACAAACGTTGGCGGTATTCGAAATGCTGCACTCGAATATTCGAAATTTGCTGAAAATGGAAGCATTCAATTGCAATGTGCGTAGTTGACTTAACCAAGCAATTCTTACTTCACACTATATGTTAACACTCAGAATAAGGGTCCGCGGTGGTCGAGGGATCAGACCATTCGCCTCCCACGAAGCTGATCCGGGTTCGATTCCCGGCGCGGGGTCGGTCCCTGAATTTTCGCAGGTGGGATTCGTGCCGGATGAAGCAGTTGGTCGGCGGGTTTTCTCGGGTATTTCCCGTTTCCCCCATCCCTTCATTCCGGCGTTGCTCCATACTCACCTCATGTCACCGTTCACCAGCGCTAAAGACCTCGATATTAAGCGCTGACCAAAATCCCTTACTCTCTCACTCAGAATATTTTGCTACTAAGCCTAGTAAGTGAGTGGTTGCGTTTTAGCTTATTCAGCTAGTCTAAAAATTTCCCTCAATAGTTGAATGTTTCAGGTACAGATGAAGTTACTTTGTAAGAATTGTAAATATATTGTTGCAAATGTGTTACTGGCTTATCAATGGCTTATTTCTGGCGATATTATAGTTACGTACAACATTATATATACCAATGATTACTGAGCATTTGCTAGTATATTTTTCTATTTTCATTTGATGTGTTTGTGTTTGTAATTTTCTTGGCTAAGTAATCACTAGAGACCCTGAGTTCAACGATCAGCTGGATGGATTTCACAGTCCTGCGTGCATTCGATCCTCAAGCTACTTCCTTTACAGGCTGTTGTTCGATCGAGCGACAAGTTGTACATTTGACAAAGTAGCACGATAGTCCATGTTTTCTTGCAGATTCGCCATTGGTTCTGACATCTCAAGGACATGTTTCACAAATCTAAAAAGCAACCCACATGCACAGTGTTACGAATCTAACTGAATCAGCGGAATTACCGAGTCTCTACTATTTAGAGGTGCATCAATTTCATGGATTCATCTAACAGCAACATATACAACCTATACATGCACTGGCCACGCTCTATTGTTAGGTGCCGGAATACAATTACATGTATGGTAGAATGTACTGCCCTGTGCATACTCAAGCCCAGACCACAAAATATTTAGGAATACAGAAGCGAAATATCAGGTAGGACGGCAAATTCAGTCACCCACGTCAGCAACATGGTGAAAATGCCTGCAGCCAATCAGAGTAAGGCAGCTACTCTGCTAGCTGGCAACCAGGCCAATAGGGAACCTGCGATAACATGCAGGAGCCAAACATACACGGGGCAGCCAATAAGCAGTGAAGTTCGCCCTATCAAATAAGCCACCACGTCATTTCACGTCTGTATTAGTACTTAGTCTGTGCCCCGACCATTTGTTTACCAGCTGCTAATCTGTGGAACAGCGGACAATGAACGAATAGAAGGGGCTTGAATATGCATAGGACAATGGATTCTACCCTAGAGACACTGGTGTATCGCGGGAAAAGTTTATTGTCTGCTAGGCTCCAACATGCTACGTATAACTCTGAAGGTTTTGCACCTATATTGGCTATCGCTTATTTGAAGCACTGTGTCCCTCTTCCACAAACCCA
Source organism: Medauroidea extradentata (assembly GCA_003012365.1). NCBI lineage: Eukaryota > Metazoa > Arthropoda > Insecta > Phasmatodea > Phasmatidae > Medauroidea > Medauroidea extradentata. The sequence goes on along the minus strand of PNEQ01084036.1, from coordinate 5,713 downwards.
ATTAGAACTGTACAGTTTTAACACAGAACGTGTGTGATTTGCCAGAAAACTGTTCACGCGTGTCACATTTGAGGTACTATAGTTTATTGAAGGCTATGTTAAATATTTTCGCGATTTTCCAGTGTCTCTATCCATTGGTTTCTTCTAGCTGTACAAGCGGGTAGCACGCGATAGCCCTATGGATTATTTCCTCATTTACTACTGGCTTGCTGTATATAGTCAAAGGCATGTCATGTAACTAGGGACCCCTGATTTTCGTGAAAAGATGTTTGCATCACTTTGCTTCAGGGCCTTATGTGCACATCTGCAGCTCTGTTTCGGGGTTATTGGCAGCATGCGTTTGTGTGAGCGGCGTTACTTATTTGACTGTGCCAATCAGGACAAGTTTAGATGCGACACTACACGTGATTTGCGAGTAGAACCACAAGACGCTAGGAGTTAAAAACATCCCATCATTGACAAAGAAGCAGAGTTCCAGGTTTGCACGTAAGGCACTGAAACAAAGTGAGGCAAATATCTTTTCGCGAAAATCCAAGGGACTAGTCATAACTAGAGACATGAACTTTTCGCGAAAAGAATTTTGCCCCACTTTGTTCCAGTGCCTTATGTGCACGTCTGCAGTTCTGCTTCACATATATTGGCAGAGTGCCTTTGAACTGTGACGTTTCTCATTTGACTGTACTAATCACAATAAGGTTACTGTAACACCACACGTCTGTGATTTGCGTGTAAAACCCCACGACACACGAATGTCAAAACATCCTATCTCTGACCGTGAAGCAAGTCTGCAGACGTGCACACAAGTCACTGACACAAAGTGAGGCAAATTTCTTTTCGCAAAAAGTTCATGTCTCTAGTCATAACAGCTGCCAACTAATCATAGACGTGATAGTGAAGTAGCTACATGATATTGAAGTTAAAACTGGCGTAGAATTAATCCTCAAATTTATCAGTATCACGCTCTAGTAATCACACACACTGCAATGTACGTTTCAAGCAAATATCGAATTTAAGACACTGTATTATGGAAATCATCATCGTATGGTTCACATTTAACTCCAGTGAGGTGATACGTTACCTAATATTTTTCAAATAATAAAATGAAATTATCGTGAACTATGGCCGTAAGGGACTAAACTTCTGGTTGGGCGACAGCAGGTGTCTTCCAAACGCTGATGGATAACATGAAAGGAAATCCTACGATAAGCGGGAAATACGAGAGTACCCCGAGAAAACCCGCCATCTGCCACTTTCACCACGTGCGAAAAATCGTCCACCGTAAACTGAATAGCCTACGGATCGCTTTGATGGGACGCGAGCAATCTATCCACTACTCCAAACGCAAATTCAATTATTTTATTAATTTGGATTGTGTGACTACAAACATATAATTATTAACAAGCATCCTCTCGATAATTCTAAGAGATAATCTAACGAAAGAGCTTCGTTAAAGTATATCTTTTAAGCGTCAAGCAATTCAGGTTCTACCCTTAATCGTGGCAAAATGTACAGAAAATATTCGGAGACGTAGTTCTAGAATAAATTACTCAAATATGGCGCTGGTTACTTCGGCTGTGTTCTGATTATATTAAACGCATTATTAGTTAACTCATTCTACTCAAACGTCAATGAAAGAAGTGAGTTATTGATATTTGAATAATATGACTTTAAATTGTATGACTGCATTTCCAGATTTGTTGTCAATTTAATTAACTATAAGAATATCAGCCGGTTACATAAACACGAGCATAATTCTTTTCGAAGGTACAACCGTTAGATGTATAGGCCTACTGCTTGCATATTTCCACGAGAATGCCCTGTGATATCACCTACAACTAACAAACACCACATATGTCCAGTAATTTATCCATTAGATACAAACGATACAGTATTAATATAACAGATGTGGAAGTTAAATAACCTTTCCTCTCCAAATTTTTTTACGATAGCCGTGAGCTACAACGTAATGAAGGGAATAGAGCTGCAGGACATTAACGTTTTAAAAGTTAAAAAATTCATAATTTACTGTTTATATATTAATGTAAATATTGTTAAAAGTATTAATTAGTGACACCTCCTGCCACCAGGCTGTTATTTTTCACACTTTTGCATTCTCGCTTTTAATACTTTTCAAAATCAATCTTTAGCTAGCACATTTGATAATACTCGGGAAACTATTTGGTTTTCATTTTTGCTCATATTTTCAACATATACAACTGGTAATTAGTTACGTGTACTTAGCCTAAGGATGAAGATGAATTGACTCTTGATGTAACTACCCGCCATATTTAAAATGTGAGTATTTTTATTGCTAGCCACTAAATTTAATTTTCTAATTTTTATACCGTTAGTTCAATAGTTGTGTGTATGATATTTTAACATGTTAACGTTTAAATTTCACAGCACTACTTTTTCGACTTACGAGTAGCCTACTAGTAATTAGGTTCACGTGCACATTAATTCTTATATATTAAGGTTTTGCAAGTGATTCCTACTTAAGAACAAGTGGACAAAAACATAGCAAAATTTCAAAGGAGCTAAGATTTCTAAATGTTTGTTGCATTGGGAGTTTACAATAAGTATATAACGGTTTGTAGACATACGCCGTTGCTCATTTTTTGTTGACCAAACTTGTGTTAAATGACAAAGTACAAAAAACAGAACAAACAGAAAAAAGCAATCCCAGGGGAATTCGGTCGGTTTTTCATGTTTAGCAGCAAGAATTATAAATATGGTTTTCTTTATGTCTGCCTTTTGTGTCTGGGTGTTGTCGAAATTTGACTGAAATCTATCATTAGAATTCTTGCTATTAAATACAAAAAACTTACAGAAATCCTCTGGGATTGCTTTTATGTTTTTCCTTTCTGTTTTTGTACTTTATAATTTAACACAAGTTTGGTCAACAAAACATTATAAATGGCGTATGTCCACAAATCAATACATTCTCATTCAAAAGAGTTACGTTGCATGTGAATCAAGTTATGGAATATGAAAGATGCGCATATGTCATGCAGCGCAAAATATAGAGGAAAATTAATTGGTAGAATTTTTTTTCAAGGGAGAGCAAATCTATATCATGGAGTGGCTGACTGTCCTGGCCGCTGAGCGGCGTATATACGCAAATACAGTTTTATTTTAAAATTACTCAGCGTGTGTGAGTAACGTTTTCTTTGGAATAACATTCAAAGAAAGTTACATACGAGTATACCGATGTCAGTCCCAGTGCTAAGCTTAAAAGCTTAATTTCCCGCTTCAAAAAAGGCGACTGTGTTCTGTTGTCCTTTATACATAAACGCTACATACACGCTTACAACACATTATATGTCTAGAGATGACGGTATATCGTGAACATGTTTTTTGTGCCAGCATACCCTTGAAAACACCGTAGTAGTTTCTTGCAACATGCATGATTGGCTGTCCGCAAACCAATAACTAATTAAAATGCTGTAATAACGAGATTCTTATTGACGCAGTCAAATAGGGCAACAGCTCCACGTACAAGTGAAAGCCAGTAATCTTCTGGTAAGCTGAACGTACGTTTAAATCCAGCAAATAGCCAAGTTTTCCCGCGATAGATCATCTCTATACAGGATGTTTCTTAAATAGGTGGACAAACTCCGCATACGTGTTCCTCACGAAAAACTATGACGAAAACATATTTTGCACTCTTCACCTAAACGCAATGTTAAGGGAGTAATGGGCCTCTGAACATCGAATTTTAAAACAGTATTTTCCCAAAATATCGGAAACTAATTAACATAAAAATACAATATTTTCAGCATTGCTTAATGATATTGGGATCTGCAAACCAACAGAAAATGTTGGTTGAAACATTCCGCCCTTATGAAAATAGCAGGGGTGCCTACCCTATAATTGCGTATAACTTTTTTACCGTCCGGATTTTCGAACATCTGAAGATGGTTTATTGAGTAATGTTACCTGTCTAACAAAAAAGGTCCTCTTGTTGCAATAGTCTAGGACTCATAGTTTTCTTTCAAATCACAAATGAAGCTACAGCGATAGAGTTCTCGAAACAATGGTATCGTGAGTTAGAAACATGTAGGTAACGTTGAATGTGCACCATCAACAATTCAAGGAACACAACAAAATAAACACATGAACGCACTATTGCCTATTCTGTATGCTGTGTATCTTATGTGCAAAACACAGGACTTAGGAGCATTCTTAAATAACGATATGCAAAAAAAGGTGGGTTTGGATTGAAACCCATCACACGAGAAGGGATAGGTAGAAACTTCACTGAAACCTTTAAAACGCAAATATCCTATTGTTGTGTTTTATTCCACAAAATTAATTTTACAGTACAAGTTTACCAGAAAGCCATCTTGTTTTTTTTGTACATGACAGCTTATTCGAGAAAGGAAAATTAATGTGTTTTTGTTCAAAAAGTTCTGATTCTGTAGATACCAACAAGTATCATTTACTAGTCAAGGGAATTAATTGTAGGGTTAAAACTTCAGGCATTAATTTTTGTTTGTCATGTTTGGCACAATTCCCGATCCGCAAAGAATAACCTAACAAAATTATGCACTTCTTTGTTTTCTAATGTACGAATGAGGTGTCGTAATGTTGTATAATACGTAATTTTCATATGGCTTGTGTAATTGACACAGACTGTGTGATGTGAAACACTAAATAATACCTAATTTTGGAAAATTAAGGGTTGCAAAACGTATGTTGCTAAATGTACTGGTAGTCCATAAGCATTGATGTATGTGGCAATCGATAATCATTACATAAAAATTACCGTACAAGACTTATTTTTACTTGTCCTGCCCTCATGGGGGTAGCTCGAAAAGGTTAGCACCTAATGTAAGGTATTACATCAGTAGGGTTACATGTTTATTCCTTGGCATTTATGTGACACACGGCACAGTCATCAATGCTTGATACAATACTGCTAAGTGAAGTAGGCACAACATTACATGAAATGTTCAAAATGATCACCCCGCGAATCTGCATATACACGAACACGTCTCATCATGAATCTGCGAACACGTCCGAAATGCCTGGTTGACCACGAACCGTTTCACATGCTTCAAAATTTGAAAACAGAAAAGTTCATAACTTTGTTAGGTATTTCTTATTTTATTTGCGGATCGGAAACTGTGCCATACATGGAAAACAAAAATTAATGCCTGAAGTTTTCACATTACAATTAATACTCTTTACTAGTAAATTATACCTGTTGGTGTCTACAGAATCAGAACTTTTTTAAACAAAAAAAAACACTTTAATTTTTCTTTCTCGAATGTGTAATGTACAAAAAAAAAACAATATGGTTTTCTGGTAAACTTGTACTATAAAATTAATTTTGTGGAATAAAACACAACATTAAGATATTTGCGTTTTAAAGGTTTCAGTGAAATTTCTATCTATCCCTTCTCGTGTGATGGGTTTCCATCCAAACCCACCTTTTTTTTGCATATCGTCATTTAAGAATGCTCCTAAGTCCTGTGTTTTGCACCTAACATACACAGCATACAGCATAGTCAATAGTGCGTTCATGTGTTTATTTTGTTGTGTTCCTTGAATTGTTGATGGTGCACATTCAACGTTACCTACATGTTTCTAACTCACGATACCATTGTTTCGGGAACTCTATCGCTGTAGCTTCATTTGTGATTTGAAAGAAAACTATGAGTCCTAGACTATTGCAACAAGAGGACCTTTTTTGTTAGACAGGTAACAT
>PNEQ01084035.1:0-21996 GCA_003012365.1 Medauroidea extradentata | reverse complement strand
TATTTTTGTTATACTGAACGGTACCGCATTTTATGAAATGTAATGCACCTAGATAAATAAATATAACTGCTGATGAATCTGGAGTGTCTCACTTCAAGTTAAAACCTGGCTAATGGTGTAGAAAAACTAATCCAACTGAGCTATCCGGCGCACTTCACGAAACATAACCTCAACGCCCACTACAGTGACTACAATAACCTAGCAACAAGCAGCAGACGCAAAAGGGACGCGTCACAACGTCAAATAGTGATAATGTTAAAATGGAGTGGGTTTAAAACTCATTACTTTCATGAGATTCATTGTGTACTTGTGTAATGTGAAACAAAATGCAAAAAAAAATTTTGAAATTAGTCTGTCTTTGTACATTAAGTACTCGGAGACCATCACCTTCTTTTTGCAATTTTCTTAATATAGTTTGTACTTTGATACTTTTAAACTTGATACATCTGTCCTGTTTTATAACACTTATTCTTATCATGCACCTATCCTGCACATCACTTCACAATTTTTCTACCTTCCACATGTTTACCACAGGTATACAGTGTGTTGCAAAATTCCATGTCAATATTCGGGGGAAACAATCCTCACATCTAGAGGAACACCCATGCAAGCCGCACACCCCTTTTTTCAATGACAAATTTGGGGGAATTTTTTTTTTTTTTTTTTCAAAAATACATTTTTTGGGATAGAAAAATTTTATTATGGAGCAAAACAATCAAACAAACAAAAATTATGCTCACCTACCATATTTATTTGTATATAGCAGCCACTTCTTTAAAATAAATCAATGCCTCATAAATGGGACGGATGTTAATGCACGGAACTGAGTTTGTAGGAACGAGAGGTTGACATGCACTTTTTTGCTTCCAAGTGGCAAGCGCTGCATGCCAGCAACACGGCACCAGCCAGTGTCTGTGTGTGTATGTGGGCGCGCTCGGACACGTAAGTAAGCGAGCGGAAGTTGTCAAGGTCAACTGGTACAGTCGAAGCACAAAAGCAATACAAACACTCCACGTGTATCACCACTTCACAAGACGTTTTCAGTGAATAAAAAAGCTTAGCTCTGCATGTATCACTCACAATAAATACAGCTATGTACAAATGGATTCTGTAGATGAAAAGTCTGGGGAAAAAAATATAAAGTCTTTGGTATAAATAAAAAAAAAAGTCTTTAAACTGGTACGTCATCGTCATCATCATTAGGTACCACCGTCGTCATCGCTGCTGTCCCCGTCTATTTCGTCAGGACTGTCCTCGGAAACTGCGTCACTCTCCCAAACATTATCATCTTCACTTCTGTCGAGCGTATTACTAATGCAGCATTTGCGGAAACTTTTGAGAACAAGATCGTCTGGGATTAGAGCCCACGCTGTCTTTATCCACCCACAAAGCTGCGCAAGAGACTGTTTCTGCAGTCTGCCTGTGGGAGTGTAGGTGTGCTCCGCACTTGCCATCCATTCCGTATAAAGCCTGTTTAAATGTGCTTTAAACGGCCGGTTTACGCACACATCTAGGGGCTGGAGAATCGAGGTCATGCCACCCGGGATTATTACCTGGTCGGTGTTTCCTTCCTGTAGACGTTTTTTAACATTATCAGTCAGGTGGCCACGATAACTGTCCAGAACCAACATACTTCTTTGTTGCAGTAGGGCTCCTGGCCGGCATTCCCACACACACTTCAACCACTCAACTACTAAAGTGTTGTCCATCTAGCCTTATTCATGAGTCCTTACGAAAATTCCGGCTGGTATTTTCTCATTTTTCGGTATTAATTTGCACTTTAAAATCACAAAAGGAGGAAGCTTCTTCCCATCCGCTAGCATTGTAAGCATGACGGTACACCGCTGCTTTACATTGCCACCTGTTCTTACTTGCACAGATTTTGAGCCACATGCCTCAACTGTTGTGTCAGACGGCATTTCAAAATAGACGGGAGTCTGATCGGCATTTCCCATTTGCCCCAGTAGGTACGAGTGCTTCTGCCGCAAGCGAATAACGTGACGTTGATACTGAACCAACTTGTCGTTATAGGCATCGGGAAGTCGCTGGCAAACAGTCGTTTTCCGTCGCACAGATAAGCCATTTCGTCTGTAGGATCGGTAAATCCAGTTCTTGCTAGCCTTGAACTCATGATTTACACCCAATTCTCGGGCAATTTTCAAGGCCTCCAATTGACACATGTCAGTAGAAACAGCATATCCAAACTGTCGTAATGCAGTTATGTATGCAACTAATCATTCTTCTGCGTGTGGAAATTTAGCTTTTTTTCCCCCTGGCAGCCCTCCTGTTCACATTGCTTTCCTGCAACTTGTTTCTCATTTTCCGCCAGTCTCTCATACACGACTCCGCAATGCCGTACTTACGGCATGCCGCGCGATTTCCTAACTCTTCTGCTTCTTTTATCACCTTCAGTTTCTCTCCCACTGTGAATGAACGCAATCTTTTTGACATTTTTATTGCCCGAACTATCAACGTAAACACTACGATAACTGTACGCTAATCAGTTACATGCAGAGAACACTATTAGCTGCACACGTGAGTTCGTAAGTTATCCGCAATCACTCGTCTAGACATCCACATTCCACCGCCGCACCACCCCAGCAGCGTTGCCAAGCCTCCCTCCCGCAGGTGCGCACGAACTTCAAACTTAAATTACCCATGTAAGCCGCGCACCCTATTTTGGGCATTCTAATTCGGGAAAAAAGGTGCACGGTGTACATGGGCGAATACGGTATGTCACGCCATTGAGCCTTTGTGGCAGAAAATAAGGTCCTGTTAAACAGTCACCCACGATGCCAGCCCAACCATTGAAAGAGAACTGTTGTTGGTGGCATGTTTGTGCCATATTATGAGGATTTTCCTGGGCCTAGATGTGTTCATTATGGTAATTAATTATCTGACCCTGTTTAAATGTTGATTCATCAGTAAACAAGACCATGTCACAGAAGACAGGGTTCAAGTGTTGTCCCCCAAACCAAAGGCAAAACATACGGTGAACAGGAAAATCCGCAGGTATCAGGGCCTGAACACGCTGTACATTGTATGGAATTAACATGTTTTTATAAAGCATTCTCCAAGCCAGCATATGGTCCACATTAAATGTAGTAGCTACTCTCCGTGTGCTGACATTGAGGTTCTCTTCCACTTCACGCAGGAGTGACTCTTCCAACGTTGGTGTCTTTGTCCCTGTCAGCCGTGCTCTGTCACAATTTACTGATTTGAAGGTTCCGTGTTCTCTAAGACGGCAGTGGATTGCTTCAACATCTATCTGGACACGGTCATTGTGGGAAGCTTGCACGATACAAACGCTGTTGCGGCGCTGCTGTTACCATTTGCCAACCCATACACGAAGTGTGCTTTAGCTAACTCAGCATTTGAGTAATCCATTTTGAACCTCTTCCTGCAGTGATGCTCATGCGATGCTAAAGCGGGGAAATGTGTGCGTCCAATTCAGTGGTTCGTACAAATCATCTGGTATGGGTATGCCAACAGCTGCAACATGATTCTGCCCGTGCGCTATCAACCGTATTGCGAACTGTAGCACAGGAACAGTGTGTTTTTTGACCGATGTGCACACAACACGTTTTATTCCTCTACATGTTACAATTGTTTCCCCAGATTTTTGCAACAACCTGTATATAAAGTACTGTATTAAAAAAAAACAAATGAATGAACCTGAAACTGTAAATAACATTCAGTGGTGCATTATTTTCGCTGGTTGTTTGTTCTTAAAAACAAATTCAATATTCAATTTTTAAAAAATGTGTTTATACCAAATTGACAGAAATTTAAATATTGGACTTTCATAACTATCGCGAACTTACTATAAGTATTACCTTGTTCACTCTGAATTCTGAAATATGCAAATATTGTATCATTGTACCGGGTCAGCTGCTAATTGGCTCAATTTGTTCCGCCCACCGACATACTATTTCCAGCTAACAAATCTTTGTACATTTAGTATCGTTAAAAACATTGCACTATTAATAAATAAACTATTATAAAATGTTATCAACATAAAAATTAAATTACATAAAAAGTTTAAAAATATTGATTTAATTTACAGTTGCGGTATACATAGTTCAATACTCAGCGGCAGTTAACTAGCCGTGACTAACAGTGGGGATTACGAAATTCAGATATTGATGTAAACAAAATTTTCTGCTGTACTGTATGTGGGAAAATTTTCAACTAAACTAGTAATAAGAAAGACTTTTGGATAATCACTTTATGCCTGTTGCCAAACAACCGTGTGTATGATTTACATCACATACTCTTTAAAAAAAAAGTATCATATTTCAATTTTTAGCTTAAAAATGGCACAGCAGTTTGTTCAGTATGCGACAATTTCATTATTAACATCGGTTGTATAACCGTACCTTTATAAGTGTACTACCTGTCCCTTTGCGGCTTTGCCCGCATGTATTATAGAAAAGAGTAACTAACTTTAAATTACGTATTAATTGATGGTGTTACTATATTCTCTGTGTATCTTTAAAAAAACAAATTCAAACAGCTTTATCCTGTCCACTATACCGCTACATGTACGTTTCCGCCCCCATAGCATACACATGCCTCGACTGCTCGGCGAGCACTCAACTCCTAGCTCAGTTCTCTTGGGTGGTTCGAAAGAGGAGCAGATTAGTGAATTCCCAGCACGGGAGCGTTTAGCGGAAAATTAATAATAATACCCTTACTCAGATTACCATACAATTTTACTAGCCACATGACATAAAACACTTACAAACTCACGACCACGCGGTGGGCTTGGCCGTAATAAACTCATAAATATTAGTTTTATAAGCTCACTCCTAAGCCCGAAACCCCGTTTGGGCTTGTAAAAACTGAAAGTCTTGGTTAGTATCGCCGATGCTCGGCGATATACCCTACGTGGCACACATGGTACCTCCCGCACAACCGCACTCTCTCACATCTCCAAAGCCATTGCCAAAACCCAACATGGCGCTGGTCCAGAGCGCGTGTCCGCCCCTCTCCCGGAAGTTCGCCAAGATGGCCACCCTCCCCCGCGTCATCAACACCTACGTATTTTCCAACTACGAGAGCATCCTTGCTTAGTTATAAGTTCCTTTCAACCTTCAGTCCCTTATCAACAAAAAATAAACCACAAACTACACTTGATGGCTAATAGTCCTGAAGCAACTGTAATTCAATCATAAAGTCCTTCACTCCAGCTTTTGTTTTGCTAATTTTCAGCGACAGTTGGTACACCCCTGACGTCATTCGCCACAGTGCGAACCTAGCGCTTTAACGGGAAATTCACAGACTGATCCCCGGTGAACTCGAGTACAAACAAACATATTCAATAGGTTCCTAGTGGATGCTCTCGCCTACCTGAATAAGTATCGTACAGATATTAACACTGGATTTACCGGTTCAGCCCACCGCAACTATTATACAGAGTACAAAATAAGTCATTCTTAAATTACAACATATCATCTATGAAGGCTTTCAATCTTGTTTCCCTTTTATGGGCTTACAAATTGTTAGTGATCCCTAGTAACTAGGCTTTCACTCAATCCGGACGTCGCGGAGCACTGGCGTAAGGTAGGCCGGGCGGCCGTTGCTCACAGATCAGAGCCTCACTCCCAGTTGCAAACCAAACACTAAGTGACGAGTCTCGGGACCCTATTAGGCTCATACTGATGCCGGAGCGTTGAAGGACCTCTCTCATACTACGTTAACCCCAAATTAAATAAATAGATACATCCGGAAAATTTAGGTAAGCTCGGCCAAGTGCCTTACAACCCCCCAGGAAGATTCGGCAAAGATACTTAACGGATCTTCCTTTAAATAAATTGCTGCAGCCGGTGAAATCAGTATGAGGATTAGAATTCCTGCGTCCCCTCTTTCACTGACCGGTTCTTAGGCTAATCCCGAGACACTTCACATTGCCTGAGACTACACAAAATTACAACAATACACACACGAGGAAACTCTCCCCGTTTGTCTTCTATATTTTTTTTTATATCCTGGGGCGACGTCCATGCAATCAGACAACAATTTCACGAATTACTGTGTTTCAACATCCCTATCCCCTACAGTGTCTTCAATAACCTTAAAGGGCCTCAAAAGGTAGGAATTAAATATGCCTTTGACAGCTCTGTCCTCCGCACTCACCAGTTCCCACGGGTTAGGTCCCACGGCACGTGACAAAATAAAGGGCCCTTCAAACAAAAGGAATAACTTCTATGTCTCCTTTTTCACGAATTGGCTCCGCTTGGCCACCCTCAGTAACACCAAGTCCCCAACTTCAAAGAGTGGCTGGCTCGCCGCCTGTCGCCGGCTTCTCCTTGCGGCCTCCTCCTTCAACTTGCTCCTAACGCTTTCCAACTTTGCTTCAATCGTCGGTCCTACGGATGGGGGAAAAGCCACGCTGGCAGCCAAAGGTTCCCGCAGCACTATGCCTTCCGTCATCTCTAAAGGGGCGAACCCCGTACTGGAGTGCACGTGTCGGTTCAAAAATTCGTTCAACAGCGGGACGGCCTCCGCCCAGCTGCTGTGCCTTTCGTGGCAGTATGTCCTCAGTAGGCGCCCAATCTCCCTCATGCACCTTTCTACCGGATTGCTCTGTGGGTGGCACACCGACGAATACACTACGTCAACGCCAGCCCACAGCATCTCCCACCAGTACTCATCGGCCGTGAATTGCGTGCCGTGGTCTGACAAAATCCGCTTCGGTTTACCGCAGTTCGGAAAATGATCATTCAACAGCTTGTTTACGCACGCCGCAGCTGTTGCGCGTTTGAGTGCATAACACCTTACCAGCTTTGTAAATACATCCAGTACCACAAACAGGCACTGTACGCCCCCCCCCCCCCGTGACTTAGGCAGCGGCCCATACAAGTCGACGGCGAATAGATCCAACGGTCCCTCCGGGATTATAGCGTGCCAAGGCCCTTCCCAGTTCCTATTGGGGAACTTCGCCTTCTGGCAGAGGCTGCACCCACTCACGTGTTTTCTGACGCTCCTGTACATCCCGCTCCAATAATAACTAGATTGGAGCAGCAAAAACGTTTTTCTCTCTCCGAAATGTCCATTGGCCTTATGGACGTGTGTGATTAAATCCGACACCCATACGGCCTGCACACATATCCTCCATCCTGACACACCCAACCCAGCTTTGCGGAACAACACGCCGCCACTAACGCAATACCATTCGAGGACTTTGTCCACAGCGGGGTCGGACACGTCCGCCTCCGGGTCCTCTAGTATACGAAAAATCTCACCCCACACCCTATCGGTCCTTTGTTCTGCAGCAATGCTACGAAACTTCCTAATCAAATTCTCGTCTCTCTCGACCGTGACTTTAGCCATCACTGGCCCCACCCTAGGTTTGTCCTCAACTGCTACATTCCCCCCTTCGACAATCGTCCTGCTCAGCAAATCAGTGTCGCCGTTTGCGCGTCCCGTGATGTACTCAATTCTGAAATCAAATTCCTGTAACGCGAGGCACCATCGTGTCAGGCGGCTCCCCATCAGTCGACAGGACTGTAGGAAAGACAGGCTGTGGTGGTTGGAGAGGATTATTATCTTGTGCCCTAGCAAGATGTTCCGCCACTTATCCAGTCCCCAAACTACAGCTAGGCACTCCCGCTCAGTGACGGTATAGGCCCGCTCAGCTGCTACCAAAGATCGGCTGGCAAAAGCTATGAGTTTCTCCTCGCGTCGTCCCCACGTTGTACTAACTTAATTCCTAGGCCATAGCCTGACAAGTTGGCGTACATGTAAAATTCCTTACTGAAGTCGGGGTGCAAGGCCACGCACTCCCGCGTAAACAGATCTTTCGCTGCCTCAAAGCTAGCCTGACACATTCGCTCGACCAAACCCACGCTGTCCCCTTCCTCAATAAATACAACATGGGCGAGATTACGGTGGCGAAACGCTCCGCAAACCTGCTATAGAAATTGCAGAGTCCCATAAACGCTCTGTTCTCTCACATTCCCTGGCCTCGGGAAGCGTCGGATCGATTCCACTTTCTCCGGGTCGGGCCTAATTCCTACCGCGTCTAAAATGAATCCTAGAAACTTAACTTCATTTTGCAAGAATAGCGATTTGCTAAGCTTAAGGGTGAGGCCTACCTTCCTCAGTCTCGCGAACAGGCGTTCCAGGATATCCATATGCTCGTCGAAGCTGGCGCTCACCACCATCAAATCGTCGACGTACGTGTGCACGACAGTTGCCAACTCCGGACCTAGTGATGCTTCAATGGCTCAGCCAAACTAACCAACGCTATTGGCGAGCCCAAAAGGCAACACGCAAAATTGATAGCTCCGCCCGCGATATAGGAAGGCGGTGAATTTCCTGTCCTCCAGGTGTAACGGTACTTGCCAGAACCCTTGACACAAATCAGTGGTACTAATACAGCCTGAGTTGTTGAACGTCGCGAAAAGGTCCTCGGGTTCACCGGGAGATTGTCTGTCGGGAATAATTCGGTGATTAATCGCCCGAGCATCAATACAGCAACGTATGGTGCCGTCCCGCTTGCGCACACACACAAGTGGGTTCACATAAGGGCTATTCCCTCTCTCTATGATGTTGGTCGACACCATCTCTTCTATTTGCTTATCCACTTCATCCCTACAGAACCATGGTATAGGGTAAGTACGTTGTTTGAAATGTGTGTCGTCACTGACAGTACTCACTCGTACTCACTGGTGCGTCCTAATTTCTTGGAAAACACGTTACGAAAATCTGTAATTACCTGCTTCAAATTTTCTTTTTTCGCGCTACTCGCCACCTAGCATTTAGCCAGCACGGTGCCTAACTCGGCTGCCCACGGTTCTCCCCCACTAGCATTGACGTACCCCACGGTCACCTCAGGCGCGCCAACCCAAGCCAACATGCTTTCAGCGTCCCCCAGGTCCACCTCACAGACCATTTCCACACGCGGTGACTCGTGTGTCCTTCGCCACTTAGCCGGCCTCCTAAGCATGGGCAACGTCTCTCCCCCAATTCGTATCTCCTCCCCGGTGAAGTCAATGACTGCACATGCCTCCTGCATGAAATCAGTCCCAATTATTATTTCTCTAGTTAGCTGCGGCACCACCAAACAGACCACGCGATGCTGCCTCCCATTAAACGCAATATCCGCGTAAATCTGCTCATTCACCTTTCGGCCACGCCCCTTGGTCGCACATATGATGGTCAGTTGTGGAACCGGAAAGGTAGGAAACTTTATCCCTTCCCCTAGCAACTCCTTATGCAGCTCTTGCGATATAGCGCAGATCTCCGATCCACTGTCGAATAACACATCGATTTTTCGCCCGCCAATAACACCAGTAAACTCAGGTACACTCTCCAACTCCGTTCCTGGTTCCTCCTCCTCCAGCAAAAATTCGCGGTAGCCACTTTCTCTCCCCTCACAACTCCGGTCGCGCCAGTCGAGCTACCTACGCTACGCGACCGCGGCCATTTCCCGGCCCTTCGCCCCGATCCTGTCTGACTCCCCTCGCCGCCTTCGCTCGATCTGGAATCACCGCCTGACAGTGGTTCACGTTGACCGGCAGCCTGCTCGCTCCGCTGCCCGCTCGGCCTACTGTTCCCGGCGCTATAACCCGGCTCGCGCTGGTCCTCCATGCGACCCCCTGCCCTTGGATAAGGCGGTCTCCGCTCTCCCTCTCGTGGAAGTTACTGGCGTTCTGTCCCCAATGTCCATTATTAAAATGACGGTAACCTCCGAAACTGTTGCCGCCTCGCTGCCCTCGGCCACGTCTGCAATTCGCCTGTGCCTGTCACCGCTCCGCGATTGCGTCATCGCCCCGATCGTACTCCTCCTGCATCCTACGCCCATTTTCTCCGTCCCTTTGTTCGCCTAGCTGATCGAGTTCCACTGAAATATCTCTAAACTGAGCAATGATTTTGAACTCCTTCCCTACTAGAGAACACCGGACCTCGCGGGGAGTGTGAGAGTAGACGAGCGTCACTACATCGGCCTCGCTCATCGGCTGGTCGTAGTAACCGGCACGTTCAGCCACCTTCACTAGATGTTCTTCCAGGCCCCCTATCTCACAGGTACCTTGGTACAACGTATGGAATACTTATACGAGAAATTGACTATAACTGTCCTCCCTTTCTTTCGCTTCCCCTCCCTCTCATCCCACCTCATGAACAGTTGTGTGCACAGATGGGGCATGGGTACATGTGTGTGCGTACATACGCAGAAATGCACATTCAAATTGATAAAAAAAGGATCTAAAATAAAGAGGAGGGGGCTGTGCGTAACTGCTACTATTGGCCAGCCATACCAGGGACTGACTACTGCTTATGAGTGCAGTTGTAGGTTGCATAGTGTCATTATCTCTGGCTGTTGCACTAATCTTCCAACAGCAGGGATGGATACAGAAAGAGTCTCAGGTGACATAACCCTTCCCTCCCTTTTTCCTACTCCACTGCAGAACCTACCATCAACGAGTAAGTTTAGATCTGCACCTGTCAAGTAGTCCGCCATAGAGGTCTGGAGCGTTACCCAGGAAATGAAGGCACAGACAGCACTTGTTCAACCACTAAGGAGAAATACTGGTCTAAGAGCTCCAGTTTTAACCATGGGTTGATTCTGATTTGCCAGTGCGTGAATAGAAATTTGTCTACGCAGAACTGTACATCTCTGAGCAATTAAGCAGGCATTTCATTTTCAAATTTTGTTTAACCAAATCTGTTGCCAGGCATCTGGCCGACCAGATCACAACACTAGTGTTTGTACGTAATTACTGTTTTGAAATTTTAGTCACATATTTATTCTATTAAATTAATGACTTTTAACAAATGTAACTCCATCAATACTTCTGCGAAAGGAATGAGAAAACAAATCTATATTTTGTGTTATAATTTTAATTGTATGGTTTGTACGTGAATTACAAAACCTTCCATTTAAAAAAAAAATTATAATAACTCAACATTCGGATGCCAAATTACCTCGAAAATATAATTGAAACATTTAGGGTGTTTGTTGATCAATATCAAGGATTTCCGAATTTCCTTGTGAAAGGGCTTCTTATTCCTCTATTTACAAACGTAAGTTGCCGAAGTACTAAGACTAATATTCGCATAAGAAAATGTTTCTCTTGTTGATCCTACAAAAAACAGTAAAGTCTAACGATTTTCAGAGTTTTTTTTTTATTTATAGCGAAGTCAAAATACAGCTACATTCTTTTTCTAAGGATTGCGAACACTTAACAGAGCAGCATTAATTCCTAAGTATAGAACACAAAGTAAGCTCGAATTTCTAAACCTTCATCCGAAATTAGATTAATTCAACCCTGTCCTGATAAACTATGTAAAGCTATGCGCTTCTTGCTGTTGTGTCCTACTCGCCACTACTACAACAGTTTCATATTAACCGGATGCAAGTGTTAAGAAACTTACAAGTGTGTTTGTGTTTTCAGGCTCGCAGCAAGATGATTCCAGGGATAGTGATCCTGCTGCAGAAGCTGTGGCGTGGGACAATGTGCAGGATACGATACAGGAAGATGAAAGCTGCACTCAAGATCATGAAGTTCTACAGGCAGTGCAAGATCAGGAAGTATATCAACCAGCTGCAAAGCACATTCAAGTAAGTGTATACTCAAGTTATTATTACAAAGAGCAGCTTTGTAAAGACCATCTTGTTGAGCATATTAATCACATGCACAGTATACTGTATTCGCCCATGTACCACTCGCACCAATGTAAGCTGCGCACCCGCCTTTCTTCAATGACAAGTTTGGAATAAAAGAAATTTCATTCAAAAATAATTTTTTAAAAACGAAAACTTAAACTTATTGTTGTAGATTTCAGGTAGTCACTGACAAGCAAATTTGCGGCTAAAATTAGTCTAAGGTCGTGTTAAACGTGCATCTTAGCCATAGTGAATGTAGAAAATTTATGATGTTCCAACTGTTGTGTCACGTGTTTTACACGTATTTATAACCACCACTCTGAATGGTAACGGACACAAAACAGTTTGATCACGTGGCACTAATACGAATGCACAAACAATTAGCAACTTACCAACGAAACTCGAAACGACTAGTCCAGAAACCAACAAAATGAACAGTCAGTAACTTAATACAAACATCGTTACGTTGTACAAGAGTCCAAACCAAGCAACGAAAATGCGAACAAAGTACATAAGATGTGCAACATGTGATAGAACATTAAACACGCAATGCGAACTAAAATTACCAGCATTATCCAGCCTGAGTAGATCAAAATGTTCAGTCACTATGAACTGTTGACGTTTGCTATCCTGTAACTTGTTTTTCATTTGGCGCCAATCTCTAATACATGACTTTGTGCTGTCGTATTTACGATCTACTGCGCAATTTCCTATTTCTTCTGCTTCCTTAATTACTTTTAGCTTCTCACTCGCTGTAAATGAATACAATTGTCATTCTGACATTTTGATTTCTCGAAGAACTATCAAAATACTAACGTACGTAGTCACTACGAAAACACTTATCTGCTATGAATCAAGAACAATGCCGCCTAAACACGCTCCTAGTTATCGATCGCTCCTCCAGCATTCCTCCACCTGCATGGCTGTGTGCATGTGTGCCTAGCCACCCACGCTGTTGTCAAGTCTCCGTGCATGCTAGTTACCTATCCACGTAGCGCGTGGACGTCAGATACAAATTATCCATGTAAGCAGCGCATCCCTATTTTTGTGATCCAAATTTTGGAAAAAAGGTGCGAGGGTGAATTTTATTTTGGATTATGGCTTTAACTTTCAAGTTTGGTGAAACTTATACACTGTTTGTTATTTACACTGGCACAGAATGTGTACACTGTACTGACCCTTGATGGAAAGGTACAAATAGACTGGAAAATAAACACTGGGGCTTCAAAAGTGCTCAAATTACGATGAATAGTCTAAGGCAGTACCATCTTAACATAGGACGTAGTATTGTTCATAGTTTACGGTACGAGGTTCTTAACAAGGTCTGGCAACCAGTGAACATGCAAGCGTTAAATTCTACTATAACATGCAAGTTTTCTTTCTTTCTTCTTCTTGCTTATCTAAATGGTAGCAGATCCCATCGCCAGCTTTTCATGTGTTAACAAATATGTATTTTAGAAACTGTAAAGAAATAGATTTAAACTACTTATAAGAGATGGTGAAAAATTGTTTAAACAATATAGCCTGAAATAAACGTGATGTTTTCAGCTTTCCAGCGAGTAGTTATGAAATCTTAAATTTCACATAACCTCAATCTTGTAACATTAAATTACGAAATAAAACCAATTGAATTAGATGTTAATAATCATTGATAGTTTTTTGTGGTTAATTCTTCCTTTCCAAGTATTTATTTCATAAACGGGATGTTATATCATTTATCATTCTATAATGTAGTAATTTAGTCCTACAATATTCACACACTTGTAGCGTATGCATACTTTTATTTTGACATTTTTCTATGCTCAAACAGCCTTGGGTACCTGTCATACAGCCATAAATGCTGTTTATTAATGTGGTTGAATGTGAATCGCTGGTATGATAACTAATTTTTTTAACTTCCTAATTTGGTGTTTTCTGTACTTAGTTAAAATCTACCTAGACATAATACAGTTTTCAATTTAAACCGTAGAGTGAATATATATTCACCCAACGATTTTAATGTGCACTTTAACTCTGCAATCTTGAAATCTTTATGGATTTATCACACTGGCATTTTTGGCAACTCTTGTGTTTCTCTTTTTGTATTGCAGTGTTTTGTTGACTGTATGTTTATTTGTGTTTCATTAACCATCTACGTACAGTGATAATTTGTTCTAAATTTCAAATAAATTCTATTTTCAGTCATTTCAAGTGATTTTAGATACTCTACTACATAAATATGGTTTGGTTATAATGTAGAAATGCATTCAAAAATTTTTTTACTTCCATCTGAGCTTGTTCATTGCCAGCATGCCTACTTTGAGAGTGCAGGTACGAGATGAAATAAATCTGTCATGGTACATACTTGAGCACGTGAATTTTCTAGCCATCATTTTTGTCAGTGACACAAGTATTCTTATGTGTAAGCCTGCTGGAAAAATAATAATTTGGTTGAAAGGCACATTAAAAGTATTTCACATCAATAACTGCACGAGACATTTTCCTTAAAGAATAAGACCAAATTGCAGACTATAATGTAACAACATTTTTAACCAAAGCGAAAAAAAAAAACTGAAAAGCACAGGAAGTTGTCAAGGACACTGTAGCAATGTTCCTGAAAGGAAATATTCTTCCCTGAACAAAATTGACTATTTGGCTTGCAGAACATTTGGTGTAAAAGGACGCGGTCTGCCACAATTTTCATCACCATGATTTTATTTTTTTCTTGTTTTAGACACAAAATGTGACTAATTTTTACTCCTAAAAATATTTTTTATCTCGCCTAGTTTTTGCAGAATAGTTCTTTAAAGCCAAAATTTGCGTTCTTCCATTTTAAGGACGACACTAAAACCAACTTGCTTACCAAACTGAAAAAATTCACAGTGAATAATGATGTTGTTGGCTATAAATTCAGCTATGTTAAATCACAAAATAAAATATTTTTATATTTTTAAAAAAGTTATTGAATTTTTCAAATTTTAATTTTAAATTTCTGTATTTTTATTTAAATACAAATAATTCTTATTCTTTATTTTTTTGTGCATGACATTGTAACCTGCAATGTCTTTATCCACTGTGATTTTTTCAGTTTGGTATGTCAGTTTGTTTTAGTGTAGTCCTTAAAACGGAAACAAGCAAATATTGACTTTAACAAGCCATTACGCGGAAACTATGAGAGATAAAAAAATTTTATAAGAGTCAAATTTAGTCACATTTTGTGTCTAAAATAAGAAAAAAAAATATCTGATTCCAATAAAACATTTCAAAAATGGTGATGAAAATTGCGGTAGACACACCCTTAAGGCTGCCACCTACCTGCGCATGAGAGGCTCAAAAGCGACTGAGCAGTAAGGTTGACGTTGAAGTGTGCATCAAATGCTGTGTCGCCTCAACTAGCCAAGCGCTTAACTGGCAGGGAAGCTTCCCGCCGAACGATTTTTACTGTGGACATTAAACAGTGAAAATATAATTTTTTTGGAGGAAAATCAGCTACTAAGTTCAGTGCAGGTCGCAATCTGAGTTCCACTTACATCTGGTTGGTACATTTTTTAGTACAGAAGTCTGAAAAGACAGTTTCTAGCCATGTTGGAGGGCTTATAAACAGAGTTTATAATGAGCATGGCGTCTTAACAATGATGTTCCGACCTTGTCTGAAGTTTGTTTTCGTACGTTGGCACAATGGGCACATGTGGAATATTTTCATAGAAAAAACCTGTTTACGAACACAATGCAACGCATTTGAACCGTGGGGTAGGCGGCTGCCTTAAGTTCATGAGAGATCACTAAAATACAGGAAGTTTCATTAAGCCTAAGAACCAGTCTTTATTACGATTGCTGCTTTCTCAAACACATTAGTCACACGGCATCCCACATTACAACCATAACAACATTGTCCATCATTCTGTTGTCCTCTTTCAGTTGTGCCAACCTATGCATAACCCTAATAAACTCCTTCAATATTTGGTGTGTGTGTGTTTTTTCCTTCTTCTTCCTTGTTAGTATGTAGTTCATTACTGGGAATTTGCGAGGCAAACATTCTTTTGTGATTGTGGAACATTGACATTCGATGAAACATATTTTGTTGCTACATTTATGGTTTTGGTGGTTTGCCCAAAATCTTCTACACTGTTTTCAGCAAGCCTATTATTTAGTACCGTATGTACTAATTTTTTTCATGTTGTTGCTTACAAAACGGAAAGTTTGTTTCATATTCTAGAGACCTATGCAATGAATGAAGTCTGTAATTCATATATTTTTGTAATACTTGAAGGAAAATATTATAAATTCTAATTAATGCTACATGATTAACAATAAATATTACTTAGAAGGTATTGA
Source organism: Medauroidea extradentata (assembly GCA_003012365.1). Lineage (NCBI taxonomy): Eukaryota > Metazoa > Arthropoda > Insecta > Phasmatodea > Phasmatidae > Medauroidea > Medauroidea extradentata. The sequence continues at coordinate 6,068 of PNEQ01084035.1, read as the reverse complement.
AATGATGTTTTTCATCGTCTCTACATACATCATAAAAATTACACTATCTTAACTTTTAACGCTAATACGGTAGTTGTTCTGTACAGTAGCAGCTCAAACTGATTTTTTTTCTTTGTCAGCTATAGTGTATTTTTTGTTTCAGGAATGCCAAAAACATGCCCGATTATGGCAAAAACCTGAAGTGGCCACCACCACCCTTGGCTGTTATACCTGCAGTCCCATTGCTTGAGAAACTTTTCAACATTTGGCGAGCATCAATGATCCTCAGTTCTGTTCCAAGGGAGGAGTGGCCTCAGTTGAAACTCAAGGTTTGTGGCTTGTGGGCAGTGTCCCTACAATTATGTGCAGCGAAACCGTGTCGAGGTTTCTGGTCAAGAGGGTATTGTACATGTGTCAACATTAGAATGTTGATTAATTTACAGGTTTCTGGAAATAATAATAGCAAAACCAAAATAATAAAATGGTGGTGAAAGCAATCCAATGTACCTTGGTTGAAAAATGTTTTACAGATTGATGCACTCATTTTAGCACGGTCTCTTGTGCTAGAAATAAACACACATAATTTTGCGGCACAAATGGTTTCCCCAAAAATATGTCTTTTGTATTTTCTTTTGAAATTAGAACAACCTTGTACTGCAACTGTCGTGGGTGTTTTCTTCCACAGATTTTGTTTGCGCTTATTTATATACCACAACCTTGTATAAAGTTTTTTTACTGTGCAGTAAGTTTGTGTGATTTGCACCTTTTCTGTGAGTACACAAGTAAATTATCTCTTACAAAAATTTCTCAGGTTACAAAATTTAAGTTCTGATCAAAAAGATTGGCTATATTTTTCCTGGTTAAGTTATATGAACTCTTTCCAGTTAAAAATTTTAACTTTTCAGTTACTTCCCTTAAGAAATTCCTATTGTAATGTAGGAGATATTAAAATTCATGTGGTGATAATTTGGAGAACTACGAAGGAAATTGTGTTATGCAAATTGTAATAGTTGTCTTTATAGTGTATTGGGCTAGTGTGTATAAACACTTTTCCGTCCATAAAACGTAGGTAGCAGATTTCAAATGTATGGGTATTGTAGTATAAATAAATATATTACTATTAATTTGCAATATTTAAAATGTTCAGTATTCTAATTCTTTTAAAAATTAAGGTGAGTTTAGGTGATTAGTCATACATAAATTACTTTTGATGTAATGTTTTTAATTTTTGTTTGACAGTTAGTAGATTGTTTTTGAGTTTTCAGTTATTGTAAACACTATGTTTGTAACCTTGTTTTTCTACTATTGCATGCCAGTTGACAGTCCTTAGAAACTTTGTCGTAAGCAGCAGCAAAAAGAAATGTGTGTTGAAGGTAGTTTTTGGGAATTAAGTGATTGTGACAAGCTGTCAATATGTTCTGTAGATCACTGCTGTGTCTGCCTTGAGAGGGAAGCGTGCATCTTGGGGCCAGGGCAGGAAGTGGCTGGGTAACTACCTTGCCCGCCCCGAAGAAAACTCGCTCTGCGCCACCTTCACAGCCAGCATCAACAATTTGCGCAATGCTGACAACTTCAAAACTGTATGTTTATCATTCCTCTGTATCAATTGAATTGGCTGCTACATTTTTACATAATTTCAATTAAGAGTGTAGGGTAGGATTCTGTTACACACATACTTTAAAAATGTTTGTAATGTATTTGTTCTGAAAGTAAGTAACCATTTATTTTGAGGCCTATCTTCTGCCAAGGTGTAAGATTGTTGTAACTACTTGGATGCCCTAAAATAACCAAAAAGTCTCCTTGCATAGTTGAAACTACAAACCTGACATGGCTGACCTTACAACTTTGACAGCACATGTGCAATAGTAGTTAACGTTATAAACTTACACAATGATCCATACCTATTATATTTAACGGGGTAGGGGTGCACAGGATAATACTTTATTTATGCAGATATATTGGCCGCACCCTTTTTACAAAAATAAGATCCCAAAAATTAGGGTGTAGCCTCTAAGTGAGATAAAAAATGTGAGATAAAAAATTTTAAATATGGCAATTTACGATTGATTTAATTCATTTTCTATGTGCGAAATTCTAAAATATATTTAAATAATTACTTATTTGTAATAAAAAATAACCGACACAGCCAGCGTACAATGTAAACAAACATCGAGCGGCTGCCAACCGTCCCTAACCCCTCCTGTCGCACCATAGCAGCGGGCCAACATCTGATGCTCACAAGATGTTTTCTTTAATGTCAGGTCAAGTATGGTATATTTACTTGTGTAAATACCCCACCTTATATATTTTTTTAAGAAGAGTGGAGTTAAAAAAAAGGGGGTGAGGCATTTACACGTAATAGTAAGTCATTTTTTGCAAATATTTTTACTAGAGAGGTAATACCACCATCAGTTCGTAAAAGAAACTATTAAACTTCATGGACTTGGAAGTAAAGTAGATAACAAAAGAAGCAGACCTGCAAGTTCATTTTGTTTACAACAGGTCCTGTGCGCTACTGAGTGCCAACAGCTGAGCGTTGCTAGCGTCTGATATACCATCGTTAGGCTAGTAGGCAGAGTGTGGGGTATGGCGGTGACTACAATGTTGCCAAGAGATAGTTTCTGTAAGTAATTTTTGACACATGCAGTGGTTGCACAACTACTATACTATAAACTGCGGGGCATTTTCTTTCTTTCTTCAGAAGGCATGTTTATTTTTAGCGCCGCATGTTTTCATCATACACACACTATTTACCGTACCTTGTACAGTAGCTACACTCACACAATTTTGTCTGACCTACAGTGACTAAGGTGTAAATATACCTTTTTCTTTTTCCTGAATGCGTTACTGTAATTTAATAGCTGACACTACAGAATACTAACAAAATTTACTTGTAAAAAAACACTTTACATATACCATTCTTTGTCTGTTAAAAAAAAAAAAAAAAAAAAAAAAAACTTCAAATATACCGTGCATTGTCGATTTAAAAAAAATCTCACTTTAAACATACCGAACATCTACGGTTAAAAAAATCAGTTTATTCACTCTCATTGCCACTTTCCTTGTCGTTGCCATCTTCTTCTGGTTTATCGTGGTCATCTGCTTCATCCTCTAGCACATTCCACAATGCGTCATCTGATACACTTCTGCCAGGGAAGCTCATTTCGGACGGCTGGAGTTCGTTGTCTAGTGATGGAACCGGAACCACTCAATGTACAGATGATGCATGTACACTTTGAAAGGATGGTTAATGACCACATTGAGCGGCTGCAGCATGCTTGTGATACCGTCTGGTGTAACAGCCATATCTGTTTTTCCCTCTTGTAGTTTCTTCTTTACACCCTCTGTGAGGTACCCACAGGTAGCTGTCCAGAACAAGCAATGACTTCATATGCAAAAGTTCCTCCCCCCCACCCATTTCCCCCCGGTGTCGACACCACACACGCGACAGCCAGTCCTTTACAAGATCTTCGGACATCCAACCTTTCTCCTGGACCCGCATTATTATTCCCTTCAGTAAGGTTTTGCACTTGGACACGATGTAAGGTGATAGTTTTCTGCCATGCATTGTCTCACACAACATGACAGTACAGCGTTGTTTGTTAGCCCCAGTCCCCGAGTATCTTCACAGAGCGAGAACCTGAAGGCGTGACTGTCGTGGACACCGGCATATCAAAATATACCATGTCTGATTTGGAGTTTCCAATCTGCCCTAGTTGGTAGTTGTGTTGCCTTCTCAAATTTATTATAAACCTGTGAAAACTTAACAACTTCTCTTCATAGCTTGCCGAAAGTTTCTGGGCAGTGGATGTCTTTCTCCTTAAACTGAGGCCTTTTCCTTCCATAAAACGTCTCGCCCACCCATAACTGACGTTGAATTCGATGACGGGTATGTTGTGTCTCCTCGTGATTCTGCCACCTTCGAACAACATTTCAGTTGTAACAGCAAAACCATTTTGCCTTGTGCTGAGGATGAACTGGTACAATTCCTTTTCCACTTCTGGATATTTGGTTTCTGTCCCAGCAAAGAACTTTTTTTTATACCTTGCAACTTTTCTGTCTGTATTACCTGTCTTCTCATGTTCTTCTCGTTCACGGCATACCTCCTTCCTGCGTCTTATCTTACTGTGCTCCTTTTCCCATCTCCAACACGCAAAATATAAATACAGTAAATATATGTATAGCAAAATAAATATATGTATGTAGAAATAAATAAATATGAATAAATGTATGTAAATATAACTTTGTAACTCTATTAAAATATAACTCCCGGTGCATGTTTACGTAGCTACACGGCACAGTCCAAGCTCTCGTAAATAACCCTAGCAACTAGTTTAACTTCTGGAGGGGAGAAGTGGGTGACGCAGATAACGGAACTGGAAAAGGTGGAGAGGGGGTTATTTGCTACACGAGATGCGGACAAGGTCAAACTCCACAGTAGTCTGCCTGGGCGCTACGATCGATGGCATGTAGTTGCCTGATCGCTGTGTGAATACATCGTTGCCACAGACCTATGTTTGAGATATAATTTTTTCTGAAACTTTTATCAAAAGTTAAGGTTGCGGCCTGTATCTGCATAACTGTAGTAAACCTTTAAAGTGAATAAACCATTATTCTCAGATTCAGGGCACTCTGCATTTCAGGTCCCTGCCAAGCTAACACAATGGTCAAATGACAAATACAGCTACCCAAACTGAAATACATACTGGTTATTTAATGAAAGTTAACCCGTAGTTAAAAATTATTCACTGCTGTTTTTTTTCATTCTAATTTGTTATATTATTTTATGTTAAAAGAGTTAAAAAGTCTTGTTTCCTTTTGCAGGTATTGTTTTCGTCATTCGTTTGCAAGACGAACAGGTTTCACAAGTCTGCAAACCGTTCACTTCTAGTCACAGACAAAGCCATTTACAAGTTGGATTCTGTCAAATTCAAGGCCATGCGGAAAGGATCGCCCATTGAAGAGGTACTGTCACAAAGTGTGTTGGTTGTACGATTTTGAATTCTTGTGTATGATGTTTGGACTAATAGTGGGTACATTTTCATAGCGCCTCAGTAAAGAGCAAAATAGATAAATATTCCCAGACTTAATTTGAATCAAGAAAGTATGTAAGCGTTATCAATAAGTGTTTACATGTATATTTTATTTGCAAGTGCCATAGATGAATGCACATACCTATAACATTGTAGGTAAGACATGAACTGTTTTCGTTTGGCAGAGAAATACGTAGAACTTTAGAAGTTGTGGGGGTATTGCAAAAGGGTTTGAGGTAATTAATTACTGTAAATGTGTTAAAATGCTATCATTGATATTTTATAGTGCCATGCCAATACTGAATTTTAGGGGTGGGCGAAGCTTCAAAATTTCGAAGCCGAATCGAATATTTTCATTATTCGATATCATATTCGAAATACAATTTTTACTTCGAACTTCGAAAATATTACCACCATTTTCTGGTGGTTATAAGTCATCTTAAAAATTGTTGTTATTTGGCCAAAACTTGAAGATGGTGTCAAATTCACGTTATTATAAACGTTCAAAGATTTTATTTGAAACTAACCACACACATTGGCTAGTGGACCATGAAAACATAACCTTAATAGCGTACATACAAAGCAGCCAAAACGGCCGAAACTAAACCGTCAATAACTAATTTCATTCAAACAATAGGGAAACCACATCTTTAAATAATTTTTGTTCAGAGCCCGAGATTTTTAACCTTCGAAACTTTCGTTAAACGCTGCTAATTTTTGTAGCAACAACATCTGCTATATCAATTTGTGCCTAAATACAACTTACAGTGATAATTGTAGATTATGCAGCAGAATATTTTTTAACTAAAAGGTCGTGAAATTGCACTCAATGCGATGCAAGCCGTAAATAGAAAGGAAACAAACAGCCTATGCCGTGTCTATGGTTTACATCCATCCATGTTTACATCAAGTGCGCCATTTCGAGTGGCCTTAGTCGCAAGCCATACAACCACCGTGTCATAGCACATGCACTAAGGAAACGTACCGGTACAGTGCATAATTATTTATGCACTTCAAAGTAATAATTTAAATTTACGCAACACGAGAGGCGGATCA
>PNEQ01084034.1:0-21997 GCA_003012365.1 Medauroidea extradentata | reverse complement strand
GAATTTTATGTGTATAAATATAGTTTTTGTATTTTTAAATGTAAATAATGCTAACTTAAGGACATAAAACTGAAGTTTTATTATTAAAGTATCTAATTTATACATGCTTAATTAATAAAAAAGATGCAACGAGGTCACTGTCGTCAGAAAACAAAATCTTGCCCCCCCCCCCTGGAAAAACCTGAAATGACGCCCCTGTCAACATACCCTTGAAAACGCTGCAGTTTCTAGCAAAATGTAGGGGTCGCGCGCGGTGGCCGAGAGGTCAGAACTCTCGCCTCCCAACAAGGCGATCCGCGTTCGATACCCGGATTTTCGCATGTGGGAATCGTGCCGTACGATGCCACTGGTCGGCGGGTTTTCTCGGGAATCTCCCATTTACCCCGCCCATTCATCCCGGCGCTGCTCCATACTCGAACCATGTCACCCCCACCAGCGCTAAAGACCTCGATGTTAAGCGCTGACCAAAATATCTCACTCACACTGTGATGTGGTAGTATGTATTTATGGTATGGTGATATTGTGATGTAACCTGACAGTCTACTGTGTAGGTGAGTGGGTGATAGTGTGGAGTATTGATACCTTGGCACTTACTAACACCTTGACACTTACTAACAGGAAACTGCTTTACTTCCACGGCTGCAGCTAAAATAAAACAAACCCTTGGCAGGAAAATAGCAAACAAAAATTACCAAAATAAAAGCCGGGCGAAAAAGGGTGAAAACTGAAATGCAATTTATTAAGGCTTTCTCCCAAAGTAAATTAATTATCAATTTAAAATGTTGCCAGTAAATCCCTATCAAAATCTTATGTGGTTTAGCCAGCCAGTGAAAGTAAATATATGAACTTTAAAAAATATTAACTGCTTGTTTCAAATGTCCAAATTAAATTCAGTTCATAAAAAAATATATAGGCTTGATTAAATTTCACTAAAATATATAGTTCACCACAAATTAAACGTTTTACTGAGCAATTAACTCTTAAATGTTCAGGGTGTGTGTGGGCAAAATAGTATGTTTTGTTAGTCTCGAGTCTTAAGGTTCGGCTAGCAGAGACGACTATTAATATAAGGCTAATATCTCGCCGGACTTAGCTGTAGTAGGTGTCTTCAGTAGCTGGAACACTGGAATCTGGTGGATGTGGTGGATGAGGTGTGCCTCTAGCACCATCCTGTAGCTAGCTTGGAATCCTCGGTCTTCCCTAAGGGTTCTCGGACCCGTGCATGATAAAGTTTCTGCACACGCTAGAAATCTGCACTAAAAGTCGTAGTCTAATTAACTGCCTAGACGCGGGAGACTGACTCTGGGGCCTCTTCCCTTCTTGCGGGACCGTCTTCACCATTTAGGTGCCCTCAGACGTGCTGGAACTCACTCGAATTTCCAAAATAATGGCCCTAGAGCGGGACGAAACTCTCGTCCGCTCACCTAGCTAGCATCCATCAACCAAACTATCATGGACTCGCCCTCCTTAGCGTCCCTTTTCAAAAATCCGTCTGCATTGTTGTTTAAAAAAATGTAAAACCATCGGCGAATAACACCTCGCCGACACACACTTAAAATACCGTGCATAGCACATCGCTACTGTAACCAAACAACATAGAGAAAATAAAACTGGCTGGCTTCCAAAATAAAAACTTACTCTTAATAAATACTAAAACTCTTGAAAATTACACACTTTAAAACATTAAAAATATTACGTTACTGCAACCAAAACAAACAAATTATGTTACGTCAAATCACTAAATATTAAATTAAATACTGGCAAATTACTATTAGGCATTAAAATAATATACATTGCAACTCGTTAATCCTTAGTGCCATTAACATAAACATGAAATAATTAATATTGAACAGTATAACGTTAGCAAAATGTATGACTGAGCTTCTGACAGAACGTAGTTGTCCGCAGACCAATAACTAGCATAAAGTACTACGATAGCCTGACTCTTAGATTAGTGCATATGGTATAACTGGAAATGACTTAGGATTGCGACAAATTAAATTTCAAACATAAAATAAGGGTGACAGTACTTTCCCTGATTATTAACGGGTGCATGTAAGATAGTTTAAGATAAAATGTAGGCTATGCAGTGCCATATTTAAATAAATATTTAATTGGAAAGTGCTTGCTTAGTTATAACTACAGATGATAGTTTATCGCGGGAAAACTTTACTCTTTGCTGGCTGTCAACGCACGTTCAGCTTATCAGAATATTACTAGCTTTAGCTTGTACATGGAGCTGTTACCCTATTTGACTGAGCGTGTAAGAATCCCGCTGTTGTAATATTTGATGCGTGTTATTGGTCTGCAGACAGCTACGTTGTGTCAGACGTATGTCACCCAATCGTATGTGTTGCAATTAACTACAGCGATTTGTTGGCATAAAACTTTCTCGATATACCATCATCTCAAGTAATAACCAAATTACAGCGAGTGCCAAACGAAAACTGGGGCCGCGGTTGGCGGAGCGGATTGGGAGACAGTCTTCCATCAAGACGATCCGGTTTTTGACTCTTACGTGGTCGACCAGTATTTCCTGAAGTGGGAAACACGGTGTTTGGTCGGCGGGTTTTCTCAGGGATCTCCTGTTTCCCCCTTAATTTTGGCACTGCTCCGTCCACATCTGATATCACCTCTCCCCAGCACTTGAGCACTTGAGGATTACGGCATTAGAAATCACCGTGAGGTCGCCAATATTTAGGGACAGGAAAAATTCGTCAATTCAATGACCTGCGTGTTAGAATCAACTATTCTATGCAAACTCAAGCCCCTGCTATTTGTCCACTAGCTGCTACTAAGTGTAACAGTAGACAAAGAACAAATATACGGGGCTTGAGTATGTCTACGACAATGGATTCTTGCGTGTGGGTCATTGAATTAGCGACATTTTCCTGGCCAAACCAATATTACATCTCCCTTAGCACACAAGCTCACGATAATTCCGGTACGATCGACAGCCATGCCAGAGAGCGGTCACCACGATGCGCTCATATACGTCAAACCCCCACCATCTGGCCGATACACGTCAAGAGAGCACTTCCTCCAAACCCCGAGGCTAATCAGTGTGTTGGCCGCCGGCGCTCCAGTCTCAGGAAATTGGCTTCCTGCTCCCGGTCCGGCCCAGCCATTAGCCCGCAGGCCACATAGCCCGTTTACGTGAGGGGGATTTAATTGGCGAGGTGGACAACCCACTTCATCACCCTCGATTCAACCGGCGTGCGTCTCGGCACGACATCCACTCGCAGGAAATCAGACATGCTCCGTCATCCGGATTGCCGCCGCCAACGTATTACTTCCCGTGGCACGCACAGGTTAATTATAGTGCCGTGATGAAGACATATTTCTAATTACAGAATTTGGAGGGTTGACGAATATAATTTTTTTATTCTATGTTGTTGACAACATGTTATTAGAGGCACGAGTATTTCGCGTAATAATCTGGCTACAGTCTAGACTCCTCAGACTTATACACACACTGGCCAATGTCAAACATCCATTGGCTTCTAACAGTAGCACGTGTTACCACCACGACTTGTTTCCTTATTTATCACTGGCTTGCAGTCGTCAAAGACGTGTTGAAACAGGTGTCGTCTAATCACAGGAGTAGTGAGGTATACATTATTGGTATTCAACCTGGCCTAGAATCAATACGCGAAATAATCTTGCCTCTACGTATTACTAAACACATGGCAATTTCGCAGTTAAAGTCGTCCAAGTAGGGAAGCATCGAAATTATATATTTGTATGAAATATTCTTAATTTTTGTCGACGTTTCTTGATAATACATTTTCTCTTACAAAAAAAATAGCTCATACTGTCTTCCCGTAAACGCAACCCAAGTAAAAATTTGCGTGATTTTTTCTTGTAAGCCGCAAAAACATAAGTAGCTGTCAAATTCTACTGAAGTTGCACGAAACAGGAACACAGACTAAATAGTAATACAGACGCGAAATTATGTTGTGGCTCGTTTAGTATTGGCAAACTTCGTCGCTTATTGGCCGCCCGAGACTGTTGATGCCAGCGCCCGTGTATGTCTGGCTCCTGCATGTTACGGCAGGTTTCCTTTCAGCCTGGCTGCCGATTATCGGAGAAGCTGCCTCACGCTGATTGGCACTTCCGCCATGTTGCTGGCGTGTGTGACCGAGTTCGCTGTCCTACATACTATTTCACTTCTGTATTCCTAAATATTCTGTGACAGGAGTACAACAGCATGGCGAACGGGAGCGGGCCCACAACACAAACACACTGCGGGCCATGGGCGTGCAACTATGTGCGCCATCGTAGCACGATGCTCGTGGGAGCCTCTCTCAGCGGGTGTTCCCTCTCCTGGCGGCCCATCGCATATTCGCCGACCAATAAAAGTCGTTATTTATTGGCGCACGCCTGACACCCGCGACAGTCACCGACTCGTGTCTGCCTGAGTGGAGGCCATAACTACAGAGGACAGAGAGTAAGCGCATGCGTTGACACTACGCCATGCGCTGGGTATTATTTTTTGTTGTTGTTTACTAACCTAACAAAACCGCCCTTCAATTCAGGTACTTTAAATTAAACTCAACTAACTTAAACTAGCCATATCTAGAGGCACGATTATTTCGCGATTTGATTCTAGGTCAGGTTGAACGTCAATAATGTATACTTCAATCCTTCTGTGATTAGACGAGAGCGGTTTTAACACATATTTGACGACTGCAAGCCAGTTATAAATTAGGAAACAAGTCGTGGAGATATCGCGTGCTACACGTTTGTACTGTTAGAAACCAATGGATATTCGGGTTCAGCCGGTACACGTATATAACTGAGAAGTCTAGTCTGTTGCCAGACGAACACGTGAAACACTCGTGCCTCTAGCCATAACCAGTAGGGGCGTGAAAAATTTGAGTTTTTTTGGACACAAGATAGAATTCAAGCAACTGTATAAGTTCGTGTCGTTTTCGTAATCTGACCTTTGTAGACCCTGAAATGTCGCGAATCCATTTGAGATTACGCTAGACTTCAAACTCTTGTAGGCTACACCAGGGGCGTCATTTCAGGTTTTTCCAGGGGGGGGGGGGCAAGATTTTGTTTTCTGACGACAGTGAACTTGTTGCATTTTTTTTATTAATTAAGCATGTATAAACTAGATACTTTAATAATAAAACTTCAGTTTTATGGCCTTAAGTTAGCATTATTTACATTAAAAAATACAAAAAAATATATTTATACACAAAAATTCCAAATCCAGGGGGGCATTTGCCCCCCCCCCCCCCCTGTAGCCCCAAATGACGCCCCTGGGCTACACGTATTTTAATTTTGTGATTAAATCACTGCTACAGAAACTCGGGCTTGATGAATCAGAACCAACAGCTAACCTGAGTGAAAACACTCAACTGAGTCCCGCGCTATGTTGCCAGATGTACACATGGTCACTCACGGGAGCAGCAACCTATGAACAAGTATATGAAGACAGACTACACACAGGACTGTGGATTCCGGCAGGCAGGTCGCTGAACCAGCAAAATTTCTGAATCTACATATTTGACTCCTCCCGAAGGACGCTGTGAAAATTTCACGTTACTATTTGTCAGCATATTGGACTCTAATTAGGGACCCCTGTTTTTCGCGACAATAATTTTGCCTCACTTTGTTCCAATGCCTTACGTACACATCTGCAGTTCAGCTTCGTGGTCAATGGATGGATATTTTAATTGTCACGAGTCTTGGGATTCTACCGGCAAAACACAGACGTGTGGTGTTGTATGAACGTTATTGTAACAGGCTCAGTCAAATGAGATACGGCTCTTCACATAGACACGCTGCCAATACCCATGAAGCAAAATGGCAGATGTGGGCGTAATTCACTGAAACAAAGTGGGGCAAATTTTTTTTCGCGAAAAACAGGGGTCCCTAACTCTTAATATATAATGTGCTCATTTGACCACTGCTGTTGGGCCTACAGTTTGTGAGGTGCGCCTGGAGGACTTTCCCTACCAATGATATAAGGCCGACTGGTATTTGCTCACAATCCTGTAATGCGGGTACACTCATCCGATCAACAGTAGTCCAGTTCTCCTCCAGAGCTCGTGGGTCGAGTCCCGGCGGGGGCGTGCTCGTCCGTCGGTGCCGCCTACCTCATCAATCCAGCTTTCGGTAAGGACTAATTATGTGGCAGCAACTCTAAACTTAATATAATACATTAATAGTCAGTAATATTGCGCTCCCCTCCTAAATTAATATAATGCATTGTAACCGTTTTTGTATTCCGAGTAGCTGCCCCTAAATAACCACCTTAATAAACCCTTAGAGTAGCAAACGGCTATATAAACGCCTCCAAAATATTATTCTCATAACGGAGCCAATAACGCTACTGAATGTATTCGGGTGAATATACATCAGTGGATGCTGTCGTCAAACAACAACGCAAAATTTGCATGTCTATTATAATAATAATGAGTCATACTAGAAGCAGTCCCAATTATTTGGTGCCACTGCGTTAGACAGCTGCCGATAATTACTTTCTGTCTGCTTGAGTACACTAGTATTCGTTAACGTTAGTGTACAGGTCAATGAATCTGAGAATTTTTCCGGTAAAATTTCTCTAGTGAAACGACCCACGTGTTAGAATCCACTATCGTAGGAATTCTCGAGCCCCGCCTATTCGTTTGTTGCCCGCTGTTCCAGCGAGTAGCAGCTTATTCGAGAATGGTCTCCGCTTGAGTGTACACAAGACAGCGGATTATATCGTGTAGGTAACTGAACTCGTGAAATATGCATTTCCTTAACTGTAACTACCTGAGACAAGGGACGGGGGAGGAGGGGAAGACTGTTTATTTAGGCGCTAATGTCACATTGCAGTTGGTCTTGTGGCCGCTGGTAAATGTGCTCCTGATTCTGCTCTGCTTCTGGCTTGCTGACGTTTCTACAGTTAAGGTTCTTATCCAGATAGGCTGCGTTGGTGTATGTGAGGCACAAAACCGATGGAGCGTTAAGAGTGACGTCAGTCGGCGTATGTAACGCATTATCGCCTCTACACGCAAACCCAGCAACTGGCGCGCAGAGCTTTACTATTATTCATTTTCCTATGGGACTTAAAGCGATGACCGTATTGTTTTATTGGCGATACTTACGGTTCAAATTCTAGCGCTTATTTCTATTATTATGTTTTCCGAATCCGGTTGGAATTTTCCTAGATACGGCAGTTTAAATAAGCTGCTTGTAGCCATTTTGAGTCTCTTCAAAATCGTGTTTCCAATAAGCGATCCTAATTTTTAAACTGATAGAAACATTGTTTAAAATGTGTTTTCTTTTCTTAGATGTGCAAACTTAATGCGCGTTGAGGTGTTTCTTTCAAATATGATTATTTGTAACTCACTGTTATGCGTTTCAAGTGCAGGTAGATAGGAAACTTAAAGTGCTGACCAATATTTCTTCACTCACACAAGACGCCAAGAGTCAAAAACATCTAAACATCGACTACAAAGTAGAGCATGTAATACATTAAAATGAGTTGGTGATTTTTTTTCTTTTTTTAACGAAAAATCGGAAGCTGCCTTTTTAATTAACATTCGTATTCAGTTGTGGTCCGAACGTCCTGGAAGAAGACTTGTAACGATCCCTCCTCCTTCGCGGGACAAGACACGCACGCAGTGGGAGGCGGGGATGACGGGAAATATGATTGTGGAAGGGGAGGATGAGGAAGGACACGCCCAAGACGACGGGGCGACGTAAATCTGGACGCGCCGTCAACACCGCCTCGACAATCCCTGAAAAGGCGATGCGTCGGATATGCCTCAGGGATGATCTGGCGTGCGTAGAGCGACAGGAAGGGGAGGGTGGTAGCCAAGGGCCGAACATGCAAGTCGTGAAAAGCAATCTGGTGATGGCTTGCAGGGTGGAGACTCTCATTCACCCTCGCTGAGCAGCCGTCAGTCGTTACTTCATTACGTCCAACTGGAACCACGAAGATTCCTCCATGCATTGAGCAGGCCACGCCCAAGCAGACATTACTTCTAATGGTAATATAAAGTAAAGAAGGTGAAAATCATAATGATCCCGAGAACGTACAAAATGTAAATTTTCAAACGAAGGGCGTTGCCTACCATGCGCTTCAAATGCGCCACAGTGTGTTCGTAAACCGTTTTTTTTATATGAAACTATTTCACATGTGCCCATTGTGCCAACGTAGGAAAAGAAAATGTTCTTCTGACAGGGTCGGATTCTCATTGTTAAAACACCACGCTCATCAAAAACATTGTTTCTAAGCCTTCCAACATAGCTAAAAAAAAACGGCATATTTACACTGTCATACTTCAAAATGTACTAACCAGAAGTAAGCGAAACTCACATATAGATTTGCACAGAACATTGCTACAGACTTTCCACCAATAAAGTGATACAGTCACCGCTTAGTGTTCCACAGTAAAAACTGTTCACCGGGAATCCTGCAATATAGTTCAGCTCTTGGCTCGTCGAGGCGATACGGTATTTGATGATCGCTTCAAGGTCACTCTTACAGCTTCGTCTCTTCTGAGCCTCTAACGCGCAGGTAGGCGGCACCCTTAAGGCGTCTCCTAACCTGGACGTGTTGCAGCGAGATCCGAGTAATTATTTTTGTGGCGAAACAACTTAACGTGCATTGTATTTGTATATCTATAAAATAACACACACTTTCTACTATGACGCAATAAGTTTAAAAGTACAGTACACTTACTAAAAACAAAAATAAAATCGTCCTTTTCAGACTGCTGTATATGTGAAATACCAACCGTATTCGAATAGTTAAAGAACAGAAGCATGTGCTGGACTGTGAACCATACTTTCCACAGATAAAATGATATGGTCACCGCTTGAATCTCGTAGGTAAGAGAAGACTAGTAAACAACTACACGATAGTTGAGTAACTTGGTGCGTAGAGGATATATAGCATTACACACTCACTCTATATACGGAGCCACCTTAATTAGCTGCCTTCTAAGAACCTGCACTAAGAAACTGTAAATAACAGACTAACCAAATATTTCATTAATTTAATCCTGGAGTGTCAATATTATTAAGTTTTTCTTGGACTTAAAATCAACAGTGCAAGCGATATTCAAGTTTTGCCGCTTCACAGTCGAAACGATTGAATGGCTTGACAGCTAATTCTTCAAATGTAATTCAGAATTTCAATACTTTGAGACACTAATCGGTAAGCCAGTTTTAAACTGAAGTAACATTAAGCAAAAAAAAGTTTACAGCTCCTAACATTATAGTCTACTCACTTCTGCTGAGCGACACAAAGAGAGTGAGAGAGAGAGAGAGAGAGAGAGAGCTCACACACGCATGTACGCGCGTACGTATACGCACCCTGCACGGGTAGGAAGGAAATTTCGTGATATTTTAATTTCCAAAAGAAACAAAGACAAAGAGTTAATTCAAGTTCTAGTTAAGGATTTTACTATTCATGAACAATCAGTATTGATACGGCTACTTCATTATTAACACATTCAAAAAGAAGTTCCGAGTATTTCAGACAAGACGCCGTTTAACAGTGTTTCTATTATTTGTACTAACTTCTGACCAATTCTGTTGGAGAATGCGTGACCTATCTTACACCAGTTTTAATCTGCGTTAAAGTTTCTCAGTATTATTTCTAGTTGTTACAAAAAAATAAACGCGCATGTCGCTTCCAATAACAATTTAATTTATGATCCTCTGTAAGATTACATTTATACGCCCGTGCTTCGTATTACGATTCCTCGTATCAATAAATCGTGTCCTCAGAGGTGAATTGGTAGCTTCCCCGTCTCACAGACCCCCCTAGAATTTCGGATTCGAATCCCATTTAGTTTTAACGAATATGTCAAGAAGTGAAATGTGGGCTGGCACACTATTACAATAATAGAATGAAAATGAAATATTTATTCTTACTGTGTATCTTGTAATCACCTTGATACAGGACGTAAATCACAACTATAGATATCACAAAATAAAAATGCTGAGCGTTTAAAACCCACCCAATGGGCTACATTTTTGCAATCGTTCTCTAGTCTTCAGATTATTCAGATCCCTCTCGTATGAAATATATACACAAGACAGAACATCAACAACTCTGATTTTAAAAAAAAGCATGATTTTTTTTTACTTTAACAGCCAATATTACACGTATTATTGAAGAAATATACTTTTTTAGATTGCTGTTGGAAGTTATAACATAAAATATTTCAGGCGTTATGTCATCAGTTTTTAAAAGTAAAACAAATGCATAACCACCCATAACTATGTACATTCTAAATGTGTGAACGTTAAGTTAAATTAAACAAGGTCCAAACGAATATTTTTAAAAATTTAACATACACATATGTGAGCATATACTGTATTGCATATGTATATATGTATGTGTATAAGAGATTCGAGATAAAGTGAGCACTTGTGAAAACCTAGTTTTTTTTTTTTCCACTCATATAATTTACATCATCCTGCCACTTTTAAAATAAGCAAATAACCAATTCCTAACAATCAAAGTGTAACCATTGTATAGAACTCAAGTAACTGAACTTCTAAGGTCACAATAAATATAATTTTTAAATTATTGTTTTAGGTACGATGGTCTTCAAATGTGCTCACTTTATCACCAACCACCTATATGCGCATGCATATATATATATATATATATATATATATATATATATATATATATATATATATATATATATATATATATACACACACACACACGCATAAACACACATATATAGAAACACTAAAGTAAGTGCACGTAAGAAATATGAGCCACTAATGTAAAATAGCCTAGTTGAAAGAAATACGCAGAGTGCAGATCACATAATCAAAGACAGAACGCTGCCACTTCGCGTGCCGTAAGTCCACTAGGGCGCCAGAGTGAATGTAAAAGGTGACGGAATGGATTGCCCTACTCGTGGAGAACCAGCCGCGATGAAGGCAGTCGGACTTCAAGGAGCCGTATTACGTGGAAGGGCAGCTTTGATCTCGCACGGCACTTCCGTGAAGGTGGTCGTAGCATTGAATGGTCGTAGCGCAGCCATTTCGCGGCTATTTGCCACTTTCCTAAGTACCTGCTCCCCCCCCCCCTTCACCCCACTCACTACGATACGAATCTACCTTCCTGACGTTCCTGGGAAGGCCAATTTCAACTCTGTCTACACGCAAATCACACTTAAGGCCAATATCACCCGTTTCTACTTTTTTCGCGGTATTAATTTTTTTACACCAAAACAAGAGCAGATACAAACAATTTGTTTGTCAGTTTTCTTTACGTGGACGTCTCCACGTTGGCTAATTTTTTCAAGACAGCTAAGACTATGGTTTCAGCCAATTATGCAATCAACGAAATTTTGGTTAATTGACTTTTAATCGAAAACGTATAATTTCTTGCCTCGGAAAAAAACTATATAGCGGCAGACGTCACTTAAAAAAACTGCCAAACCGATTAATCATATCTACTCTCGTTTAAGGCCAAAAATAATTATCGCAAAACCACAAAAAACTATAGAGCATGGCCTTAATGACAAAAAAACTGAGGTAAAGGCGAACATTTATGTTTGTACATTTTCTAACTGTACATGTAAATATATTTATTATATTTCATGAGTTTATTATTATTATTACATTCGTCACACACACATACGCACGCGCGTTCGACTGTACGCTGATTAGCGCAACTGTGCTAAATGTCACAGAGAGAACGCATAGAGTATAATAGGTAGAGATGAAGGTTTATCGCGGGAAAACTTGACTGTTTGCTGGGTTTCAACACATGTTCAGCTTACCAGAAGATTACTGGCTTTCGCTTGTACTTGCAGCTATTGCCCTATTTGACTGAGCCAATAATAATCCCGCTATTGTAATATTTGATGCCTGTTATTGGTCTGCAGACAGCTACGTTGTGTCAGACGTACATCATCCAATTGTACGTGTTGCAATTAACTACAGCGTTTTCAAGGGTATTATGGCACAAAACATTTACGCGATATACCATCATATCTAATAATAGGCCACCATATTAGGCTGTTGTAAGAAGTTGCGAGCTCGTAGGGTAAGATAGGCTTGCTCAGTAACGTGACCAGCTTTGTTGATCACAAGGTTAATTCAACATTTTTGCCAACAATTCAGAGTTTTAAGATGACAGGAATTAAAAAAAAATTCCATACTTAATACGTTTATAAAATATATTTCTTAATACCACGTCTGCAGCAAATTTTTACAAATTATTTTATTTGTATTATAAACAATATTTTCCCCAGCTTGTTTCTTAGATATTTTGAACACTATGTATTACTTATTCAGTTTCACTTCGCTGTGGTTTTGGTAATGTATACCGTTGATCTTTTTTTTTTTCCGAGCCAGTAAGTCAGTTACGTCTGCTCGCCGAGGGTAACCCGGATTATATCATGAAGCCGCTCTCTTGATTTATTGGACTCATGTAAACTTGCTCGGGTTACTTTTTGGACGCCTCAAGTTGAAATTGTCTTCTACCCACCCTACTCTCGTATGTTTCCATCCGTCTATTGTCCAGTAAAATCATCGATGTTATAATTTTACTGTGGATAAACACACGAGCGGTTCTGCGCAGTTAATTATTTCTTCTCCTTATAGAAAGGAAAAATTAATTTATACGAGTTGAAGAAGTTCAATGACCTGCATGTTAGATTCCCCTATCCTGTGCACACTCAAGCCCCGACTGTTTGTTCAACTAGCTGCTACTCAGTGGAACAACAGACAATTAAAGAGAAGACGGAGTTTGAGTATAAATAGGACACTGGACTGTAACATGTACGTCATTGAAATCTTGAAAGTATCCTTTCCCTACTGACGGATGCAGCGAGATTTTACTGTCTTTAGAAAATTCTCCACCTTCTTGAAAATTTTACTGTTTGCCGGCACTAGTTTTCGACGAAATATTCTTCTTAAAAATAGCTATGGGGACCTTCGCATCGGCACAGAATATCTGGGAATGCAGAAGTGAAATAGCCGGTAGAACGGCAATCTCTGTCACACATGCCAGCAAAATGGCTTCGCTTTCAACAGCCTCGGGCAGCCAATAAGCGGCGAGGTTCGCTCGTATCAAAGTAGCCGCCAAGTCATTTCACGTTTGTGTTACTAATTGGTCTGTGGCAGCGGCAATATACAAACTGGCTAAAACATTAACTACGCAATACTTTCAAAAAAGCTCATTTCATCGTGAACAGCCTAAAGCAGGTTACAGATTCATACTACGTTTTCTGTCAGTACTTCCTGCAGATACAGCACAGTAAACACATATTAGACAACTTATGCAATTTTGCAAGAACATATGATAGTGTTGGCACATAAAGCCAGCAGATAACAGCAGAACACATTAAATTTATTTTATATATAGGCTGCCAACATAATGCTGATAACATTCATTTCTTGACGAATATAACATGTTTGCTGCCACAGCCGAAAATAAATGACGAAAGGAAAGACAGAAGCACGTCACAGAGTATTACTAGCCTAATATAAAAATAATAAAAATATTTAAGAACTCCACCTCATCACGATATGTTATTTTTCGCACTCTTGTATTTGTTGTTATACTGTGTTTAGTATAACTTCAGTAAAATTTTACAGCCACTTATCGGTTATAATTTTTAATGTGTCACAATGCAAGCCATCTAATGTCTAAAAACATATCCGAGACGTTCATTCCAGCATTTTTACTGTAAATTTTGTCTTGCATTGAGCCACATTTCATGAATATAAACAGGTTTTGTCCATAAGTAGCTGTCAAATTTTCCTGGTTATTCTAAACAAATCATTCACTTGTCCAGGATTAGTATCATAATATCGTTATTTGTTTCCGCTGTTGGCAACGATGGGTATTAGTTGCAGTGGTCTACAGACTTGTTGGGGGAGGGGGTGTAATGAGAGCCCTGCGTGCAGTGGAGTGGGCGGGGCTCGCACGGCAGACCTCACGCGACCTCAGCACACGAACTCTGCCACACCCTGTATATCGCCGGCATCCCTCCCTACACTCCCACACACACACACGCGTCAACTCAACAACCTCGCGTGTGCAACCGCCGCGCTTTATTAACGCATTACACTTTATTGGCCTTCACTCTCGCTCCCCGCCCAGCCCATAAAACATTATATGCGTGCGTTTTCGCAGCAAACTACCCGTCACTTTGGACATTTGTAGGCGGACTTGTGCTCCACATAGCCCTCGCTGTTCAAATTAACGTAGTTTCCGTACTACTGCAACCTGCCGGCTGGACGTGGCGGTAATTTACGACAAGCTCTAATTCCTGTAGTAATCTCTTCTGAGCAGTAGGGGCAGAAATCAGTAGCCACTTACAAAGATTAAGTTGTTGTTACTTCTGATTATTGCGGAGTTGTCAGATTTATAGACATCTTACAAGAAGCTCAAATAAAATCAGGTGTGCTGCAACATTCTGGACGTGTGGTTACAAATTATTTTGCTGGGATAAAAACAACATTGCACAGACACTCGTACTGTACATCTTTCAGATCGTACATGTGATAAATATATTACTTGGATACCGAAACAAGACAAGCCACACAAATATGCCAATTTAAAATGTAGTAAACAATTTTCGCAAGAATGTTTATTATATTATAAGAAACAATTTTCCGAACAAGAATGTCGCAGGTCATTAAAGTGGTCTAAATTTTCCAAATACCTAAGAGCACACGAGGGATATATTTTATAAGCAAATTGTTAGATCTGAAGCACAATAACTTCCGAAGGCCTGTCGCATTTTACAAAATATTTTGTACTTTTACAAAAAAATTGTTGTAAACTGACTGCCAAATTTTTTTGTACCACTTCAAACAATTGTAAAATGTGAAATAATTCCGTTGTAAATATATAGACATATTTGTATATTTCCAAGAATTTCCTATACAGTTTACAAATCACTTTGTAAGCTTCCACAATTTTTTAAAACTAGATACCCAATTATTTTGTATAAGTAAGAGTTTATTCTACTGCATGTATAAGTATGGAACGGTTCACTGTCGCGAAGACGAATTTTCCATTCAACTACAGTAATTTTGCTTCTAATGTAAGGAAATGTAAATATCTCATAAAATTTTAGGAATATTACCTTATACAGTATATTACTAATTTTGCATCAGACATAATTTTTGTCATTTATTAAGCACTTGTTCATCGTGATTTTACACTAAATTCAAATTAAAAAGATACATGATATTAACCTGTGTTAAAAATTTTAATTGTGTAAGATATCCCCTTGGCATAACACAGCTTATTTTTTTTTTTTTTTTGTGCTTTGTAAAAAGATCCGTTCCACAAGCGGGAGAGAATCTAAATATATGTTCTGAGTTTCGTTTCCTTCAACCCCTAACGTTGCAATCGAGATGCAATTGTGTTAGGCCATTAGTTTCTTAGTAAGAGGCCGCAGAACTTCCTGAAACCATTGTAGAATGCTGAGTAGGTATGAGACCTACTTGAAATTGTAACCGGTGAAAAATACTGCAACTAGGGTGACACCTGTCGGCGTGGTGTTAGTCATGCTGCAAGTTCACGTTTCTTGTCTGCTGTACCCATAATCATCAGCAAAAATAAAAGTGGCCATTTTGTTGTCCAATAATAATGCAATGCTCTCCTTTTTCCACTACTCTCGCGATAGTAATTTTTTAAGCCTAGACGAGAGCAGATATCAAAAATATGTTCGGCAGTCTTGTTTAAAATGGTTTTCGCCATGTTGACTATTTTTTTCAAGACACTCCATGTTATAGTTTTAGCTAACCACGTAATTACTACTATTTTTTTGTAATTGACTTATTAGTCGCAACCGTGTGATTTTTAGTATTGACAAAAATAGCTACCACTACAAAATCCATTTTAAACAAAACTGCCAAACATATGTGATATCTGTCCTCGTTCAAGCTTAGAAAAATAATTATAAAAACTGTAGAAACACATTTAATTTTGTTACTAACCAGAAATTATGAAATTGCTATCTCAGTTTGTGCATCATGTGTCGTTCGGGATAAAGTGAGCACTGAAGATTTAACTCTTGAAAAAAAATTACTAACCAATAAAATTCTCGTGTCACAGTGTTTGTTTCCATACTCCTCCGAAACAGCTTAACCGATTTCAATGACATTTTGTATATACAATCGGTAGGTCTGCGAATAGGGTTTAATCTATTTTATACTCCTAAGTGCTATTGTTTAGTTAATATTTTTAATTTAATAATTTTAGAACCCGGTCAATAACTGTGTAAGTGATAATTGATCAGTTATCCCCATGAGCTGATACCAGCCTATCCCCACCAGGTATCGCTGCTGTATTATTATTATTATTTATTAATTTCTTTATTATTAGACCTCTTCCACTTATAGGCCTATACCACATCCTTACACACTTACAATAAGTTATTTATGTGACAAAACAACGTTTGTCGGGGCAGCTAGTTACTGTATATAATTTAACTTTAACAATAGTTACCTTACTCCTCGTTTGATTCAACGGATTGTCGGAGGTAGTTCCATGTATTTTTAACCCCCCCCCCCTTCCCGCAAAAAGAGAGGTGTTATAATAAGTTTGACGTGTCTGTCTGTGGCATCGTAGCTCCTAGACGAATGAACCGATTTTGGCGGAGTGTTCTTAGCTATAATTAAAGGAAATCTGTTCAGCCGTTTAAAGATCATCAGCTCGTTTCTAGTTTATTTTCAGAGAATGAGAGCAATTCTACTGGTCTGATCGATTTGAAATTTAGTATCCTATGAGTCGGGGGTTTATAAAATTTTTTAGTCTTAACTTGTCCTCTTTAAATACAACAATACTGAAATAAAAGTAACTAAAATCGGTATATTTGTGTTTCATATATTTAATAAACATTTTTTTTAAACAAACTATATCTGTTCATAACTACTGCCTAATTTAGTAATTTACCTTACACGGGCAAGCATTAACTGACGTGTCCAGAAAGGTTAGATATTTCCCGTCGTTTGCCGTTACGCGCGGAAGATACGGATAAACCGTAAATTGAAATTGAGCAGAGCTTTTTGGAGTGCTCGCTTCATCCCGAACCGCCTATATTAAACTACCTACACTAAACCCTTGGTTTGAAGGCATCGTGCAATATACCCAGCAAGCAGGCATGCAACTACGTGGTGCAAGAGCAGCGACTTACATTGAACGACGTACGACCCCAGTTCAGCGGCGAGATCGAAAGATACGGGTAATCGTCCTTGAAGGATGTCTTGCTTCACTTGCAGGAAAAACTGATATCTGCAAACACAAGTTACAACATAACTTGAACAAACAAATCCTCAAAATCCTCACAATAGCATTATATATGTGGTTGGCGATAACGTGAGCACTCTTGAAGATCACACCTTGTCTAGAATAAACACTAAAAAGTACTAATTATTTTGAGCTCAAAACATTTACTTTTGGATACTTTTAGCGCTGAATTATGTACTACGCACTCTTAAAGGAACTGGGTTTCAAAAGTGCTCACTTTATCTCGAATGACCTGTACAAGTAGTACAACATTTGACGCCATCTTATATTTGTCTGGTAAATTGTGTGTTATTGTATACTACATGGACCGAAAAGGACAAACATATATACATTCATACCTATGCATATTTACTTGTATCGAGAAATGTCGATGGTTTTATAGATACATACATGGCTTTGAAAATGTATTGGTTTGTGGACGTACGCCATTGCTCATGTTTTTGATGATCAAACCTGTGTTGAATAACGAATAACAAAAAACGAACAAGAAAAAAATATGTATATAAAACACACACAAAAATAGAATATAAGCAATCCCAAAGGATTTGTCAGGTTTTTTTTTATATATACTATAGACAACAAAGAATTCTGTCTATAGTGTGTGTGTGTGTGTGTGTGTGTGTGTGTGTGTGTGTGTCTATATATATATATATATATATATATATATATATATATATATATATATATATATATATATATATATACTGACAAATATTTTGGGATTGCTTATACTCTATTTTTGTATTATATGTATATTTTTTCTTGTTCGTTTTTCGTTATTCGTAATTCAACGCAGGTTTGATCATCAAAAACATGAGCAATAGCGTACGTCCACAAACCAATAAATTTTCATTGCAACAAACATTTAAAAATCTCATACATGGCTTGTCATCACGATGGGGGACCATCGTTTGCTGATATTTCTATTAAAGTATCTGAAAATAATAATAGTTTCTTGTACGTCTAGTGAAGTATCACTTTTTCCTAAAGATGCAGTGGCGTGAACGTTTCGGCATGGTTTCAAACAGTTATGCTCGATTATTCAAGTTTCTCTGTTATTAGGGACAGGACTTTTTGGTGAAAATATATTTACCCCACTTTGTTTCAGTGCCTTACGTGCACACCCGTAGCTCAACTTCATGGCTATTGACAGTGTGTTTTGTCCAGAGTCGTTATTCATTTGACTGTGCCAATCAGTACACGGATAACTGCCACACATCACGTCTGTGATTTGCGGGTGTTACAGCATCCAATCACTGATCACAAAGCCGAGACGCAGGTGCGCACGCAAGGTACTTAAAGTGCTGCAAAATCTTTTCGCGAAATTTCCTATCTCTATCTATTATTGAATCTTAGGAGAGCAGAAATGTCAAAATTGTATATAATTTTGTATATAACCAAGCTTGAGCTATTTATCCTCCCCCCCCGGACAATCGTAATATAATAACTGTTATGTATAATTATGTCACAATAAGCATATCACGAGATGTGAACGTTAGTGTGACACAACTGTACGTTGCTGGTTTTAATATGGTTGTTGTACAGCATAGTAAGGAAACTATATAAACCATTTTAGTAGCAGTCACTAGGGCCACGATTTTGTCGCGAAAATATTTTTGCTCCACTTTGTTTCAATGACTCACGTACACATCGGCAGTTCTGTTTAAAGGTTATTGGCAGCGTGTCTTTGTTCAGACACGTTTCTCATTTGACTGCACCAATCAGAATAAGATTATTGCGAGTATGTACGTCTATAATTTGCCAAGGCAAGTGAGAGTAAAATCATCCAATCACAGACGATGTAGCAGAGCTGCAATTGTGCACATGACGCATCGAAACCAAATGTTGCAAAAATCTTTTCGCCATAAAATCGTCGCTCTAGCAGTCACATTATCTAACTTCGTGGTAGCTTAATTCATGAATAAACCAAATAATCCAATGTAGCTGGCGAGGTCGGACCTTGGCTGAAACCTTCTATGAGCATGCTGCGCTGATATATTCTTTCTCCTCAATTTGTATCCTTCCGCAACGTGCAGTAAATTAACATCCCTGTGTTTACATCAAGTTACTTATGTGCGTGTGTATAAAAAGGGGTGGGGGAGGAAGTGATAACTGTTTAAAATATGGAAACATTATTACAACACCATTTTTACTTTATATTATGGTCTTAAAAACAGAATTACAGTTGTCTTACGTTTAAACACTACAATTATAACAAGACGTCAACGCGAGGAACGACTTAATCTAGTTCATTGCTAACATTACTAGTATGACTGCTATACTATACAGCGTTAAGGGGCATGGAAGGATACGATGTCTTGCGGAGGATTGGAATACTAAACCGTCAATAAACTCTGAACTAGTCATTAAAATTATATGATCTATTTTTGCCGGGTAGATATTTTATCAGCGGACGTTTATTTATATAGCACTATGCGGTAGTATGCTTTTCTTTAGAGTAAAAAATTAAAAACTATTTTTAGAAAAATAAGAGTTTGAAACCACAAAATTTACAAAAATGGAAAACTTTCATGTTTATAATATTTAATATGATAATATCTAGGCCTCTACGAAAGCCGAATATCAAAAATACTCGCGTTTTTATTTGAAAATATTTTTACTATCTCAAAATTTGTGCGCGAGAGGTGTATGGATGTTAAAATTATTTTCAAATCAAAACGCGGGTATTTTTAAAATTCGCCTCCCACCAAGGTGATCCGGGTTCGATTCCCGGCGGAGTCGGTCTCCGGATTTTCGCATGTGAGAATCGTGTCGGACGATGCCGTTGATCGGCAGGTTTTCTCGGGGATCTCCCGTTTCCCCGCCCGTTCATTCCGACGCTGCTCCGTGCTCATCTCATGTCACCTCTGACTCACGAAAACACTCGCTGCCTCCCGCGCTACCTTGCCAGATGTACAACAGGCCATACACAGGAGCAGCCGCTACTGAACAAGAGTGTACAGACTGTGGAGTTAGGCTCTTGACAACGTCATTATAGGTAGTTACAACAAA
This sequence comes from Medauroidea extradentata, assembly GCA_003012365.1. Classification (NCBI taxonomy): domain Eukaryota; kingdom Metazoa; phylum Arthropoda; class Insecta; order Phasmatodea; family Phasmatidae; genus Medauroidea; species Medauroidea extradentata. Next base: position 1,728 of record PNEQ01084034.1, on the reverse strand, counting down.
ATAACCTTGTAGAGGTATCGGCCATGAATAGAGGTATACATCAATTTCGCAAATACATTCCAGGTCAGGTTGAACGCCAAAAATATATACTTCATAATCTTGTGTGTGATTAGTTGGCGGCTGTCACGAAACGCATTTGACTATTGCAAGCCATTAGTAAATAAGGAAATGGTTCATAGAGCTATCGCTTGTAATGTTGTAAGCCAATGAATAATCGACTGTATCCAGAGCGTGTACAGGACTGAGCAATCTAGGCTACTGCCAGATGAATCCGCGAAATTGACGTAACTCTAGCCATGAAATATGTCAAAAAAACAATTCCAGCATTCACTTGCAGCTATTATTTTGGGAACAATAGAAAAATCACTATCATGACTGTCAGCTCCAAGAATCGAACCCGACCCTCCCGAATGCGCGTCCAACGTGTTGCTGCTACATGCATAACGTTTAAGCTATGCAAGAAAGGAATCTTGATTTAAGGGTGCCGCCTACCCGCGCGTGAGAGGCTCAAAAGCGACGGAGCTGTAATGTCGACCTTGAAGCGCGCATCAAATGCCGCGTCGCCTAAACGAGCCAAGCGCTGAACTAGCGTGCAAGTGTTCTCGCCGAACGGTTTTTACTATGGGACACTAAACGGTGACCATATAATTTTATTGCTGGAAAGTCTGCAACTAAGTTCAGTGCAGGTCGTAATCTGAGTTTCACGTACATCCGGTTAGTACATTTTAAAGTATGGCAGCCTGAAAAGGCCGTTTTGAGCCATGTTGGAGGGCTTAGAAACAATGTTTTTAATGAGCGTGGCGACTTAACAATGAGGTTCCGACCTTGCCTGAAGTTTGTTTCCTTTTCGTACGTTGGCACAATTGGCACATACGGAATATTTTCGTAGAAAACACCTGTTAATGAACACACTGCAAGGCATTTGAAGCGCGGGGTAGGCGGCCGCCTTAAGGTAGTACGGATATGACTTACCCTCCGGGAACATTAAATTGCTGGTGTAGTAAAAATTCCCGTTGCGCGAGCAGAAATTCTACCGAACATTTTTCCCAGTATAAAAAAAGTTGTAATTGATGATACGTTCGCGGCCTACGGCCGGAAGTGCGGTGCTTGACGAAGACGCCTTGATTGGTGTCCGGGGCATCTGCGTTTCAACATCTCTGCTTCCGTCCGCTGGAACACGTTCTCGAAGACACGCCCGCCGGCCTGAGTGACCTCTGAAGGATGTTCAAAGTGCGATAAATTCATAATTTTATATTTGTATGAAATCATGTCAGTTTTGTAGACGATATTTGTGGATATATTTTACTCGTGTGAAAAATTTTTAGCCGTCATAGTTTTCTTATAACAGCGCATCATAGTCAAAATTTGCATGTAACGCTGATATGCAAATAGTAAAAGCCACTTGACGTACTCAAACTAAATAATTCACAGTGAAATAACAAGCAATGGACTACGTAACAAAGAATTAAAAAACTTTAACTATTTTTGTATTTTAAAAAATGGCTGGATTTTAAACTTTTTACTTGTATTTTCGCAGTTTTTTTTTTTTTTTTTTTTTTTTTTTTTTTTTTTTTTTTTTTTTTTTTTTTTTTTTTTTTTTTTTTTTTTTTTTTTTTTTTTTTTTTTTTTTTTTTTTTTTTTTTTTTTTTTTTTTTTTTTTTTTTTTTTTTTTTTTTTTTTTTTTTTTTTTTTTTTTTTTTTTTTTTTTTTTTTTTTTTTTTTTTTTTT
>PNEQ01084033.1:0-21995 GCA_003012365.1 Medauroidea extradentata | reverse complement strand
GTCGCTGTTAGTGGCAGGGACAAACTTAAGACTGCTTTTTGCATGGACAGCTATAGCTACTTATCCTTCTGCAGAATTAGTTCAACTAGCCGCTTGGACATTCTAACACTTGATGACTGAAGTACCAATCTTGTGTACAAAGAGGTTTTTCAATTAAAGTAAATATTATCAGTTACGAATAATACTCGCGAGCAAAGCCGCGGGGGACTGCTAGTTACATATAAAAATAAATTACATGAACTGAAAATACCAGTTCGTATTGTTATTTTAGTCTTTCACTTCAAATGATATCTCAGTGTCACAGGAACATGGCCAAAAGGTGGAGCGACTTATTTTTAGTGGGAAGAATTTTGCACCAGCATGTTGCAATGCCTTATGTACACATCTGCAGCTGTGCCTCATGGCCGGTGATTGGATATTTTTAACTCCTCGCTGCACGGGGCTCTACCCGCATATCACAGACTTGTAGTATTGCAGTAACCATGTCCGTATTAGCACAGTCAGTTGAGTGACGCCTCTGCAAAATACACTCTGCCAATTACCACGCAGCACAGCTGCAGATGTGCACGTAAACACTGGAACAAGTTGATGATAAAAAGTATTTTCACCAAAAATCTCTACTGAGAACAATGGTTTGTCGTCTTGGGTTTTTTGTTGTTGTATTTGTAAAAATGCAGTGTACATTTTGACGTAACGAGATAGATTAACAAGGAAACTTATGTATAAATGTGGTCTCTGGAATATATTTTAGGTAAATGTGTTACGTGGCAACATTTAGCATAAACTATGTCTAAGGAAAACGATTTGTCGCGGGAAGACTTGACTGTTTGCTAGGTTTCAACGTACGTTTAGCTTGTACGTGGAGCTGTTACCTTATTTGACTGAGCCAATAAGAATCCCGCTATTATAATATTTGATGTGTGTTATTGGTCTGCAGACAGCTACGTCGTGTGAGGTGTATATCACCCAGTCGTACACGTTGCGAGAAACTACAGCGTTTTTCAGGGACATGTTGGCACGAAAAATTTTCACGTTATACCATCCTCTCTAACTATGTGGTAACTACATGCCGATTGGATAAGGAGGTGTCTAAACGCAATATGTAGCGAGGAGAGTATGAAACACCGCTGTAGTGAGACGACGGGGATAACAGGAGGAACCACGAGAAACCCCCGTTGAACAACGGCTACGTCGGCCACTTCTCCCTCGTGTGAAAATCGGGAATGGTCCCTTCGTAAATCTAACCCGGATCGCCAAGCTGGGAGGCGAGTGATCTTACCACATCACCGCAGACCAGAATTTGTATGGTAAATCCTCACATTTCGACGCTGCTCAACCACGAAAGCAGACAACATGCAACACTGCAATTATCTTTCAGAAAAGCTGTACACGTATGTATCATTGCCAAACGAACATAATATACTTCCTGGAATATTTCGTATGATTTCAATTTCTGTTAAGGTAGTGCGCTTAAACCTGCCATTTAGCATACTGTTTCATAATTTCAAGTTGATTTTCCATACACGTTATAAATACCTTAATATATATTCAATCTCCGTGGCATAGCTAGAGACATGCAAAATTCGCGTTATCATCTGGTAGCAGACTAAACTTCACTTTCCTATACATACCAGAGTATAATCTGCCTTTCAATTGGCCACGAACTTTTATTATATGTCGTCCGTACGTGTGTTACGTCTTTACAGAGATTGGCGTCTATACCGTGTAAGCATTCTCCTCAGCAAGTCACGACAATATCGGCCAGCGGGAGACGACGAACGAGCATATAGTCACTTGAAATCTAGTCAGCTGTCAGAAAATAACGCGAATTTTGCACGTCTCTAGGCATAGCTTTAGAGCAAAGAAATGCGCTAACAATATTGCAGATTAACAGCTCAATTGCAACATTTCTTTACTGTATTATTTTGGGCTAATATATATATATTTTTTTTTTCGAGAAAAATGTTGCATGTTCATGTAATCAAAACCAGCAAGCCGTTTGTTGCGCAAAAATGCAGGTAAAATTTGTTTTCAGCACCCGAAATTTCCGACTTCTAGTTCCAGTCGCTAATTATTCGGTTCTGTCACTCCTACAATAGCTGTTGGCTTATTGACCGTTAACTGACCAACACTTTTCAAAACCCGTTTTGGCTCCTCTACTTTGCTCTTAAATATAGTTTGCCACGTTTTAAAAAAACAATATTTCCACATGTCTATGGAAAAAATGGTCGAAGCGTCCCTCAAGTGACACGGTAAAAGACACTCACAAGTGTAGCAGAGTGTTGTTTCTTTGTCAACCTATGACGCATTGCTAGACGTTGACGTAGTTACTTTGTGGTTTTATTCTTGTAATTGCAATTTACAAACTAATAAACTAGCACATTAGTGGTACAGCAGAAACAGCACTGCGCATGAATCTAATTTTTCACCATTTATTAATGGAAAACGAACTAAACAACAAACAAAATTATTATAACATTTGCTCTGATTCGAATATTAAATACATATTCGCACAGTTAACATTACTTATAATAATTGAAGTAGTCACTCTTTAAAATGTGTGAAAGCAACTATGGGCAGGAGATTTTTCATTAGTTGATTGTAAAAACTTTTAGTTGCCCATGTACGAATTATATCCCCTTTCTCTCTCTCTCTTTTTTTTTCTCTTTCTTTCACTCTTTGGCGTGGGTTCCCACGTCATTTTTCCCCCTGTGAACAGTCAGCTCCAGCATTTTCCCACAGAGGCAAATGACGTGCTTGGTCCTATAGCGCAGGCCGATATTATGCGGCACAAAACAAACATGTAAAGTAAACGGACACTTCGGCAGTCCAAACACGCAACGCAAGGCGGGACAACCCATTAACTCTCGCTGGCCAGCTTCTTCTGCCGCTTCATCTCGAGTCCCGGCAACCATCGACCCATCCTTTGTCTCCAGCCTCGCACTCGGTTCAACTCTCCGTCCTTTGAAAGCATGTTTGTTTCTCCGCCAACGTTTACACCTCCCCGCCCATTTAGCACGTTTAACAGCTTATTTGCACGCGTCGTCAGTTATCACCATCTTTCCCTCTGTCGCTTCCAGCCATCAGCCTTGAGACGCTAACTGCCTCTGTAAGTTTGCGCACATTTCCCGGAATGTTTGAAAGAAAAAATTGTCTGTAGCAAAATGTCATAGATGCCAGTTCGCAATATTCCTTACTTCACCGTACGAAACCGGTTCTCGTAACCTTGAAGCTTTTAATTTCTTCGTAAATCCGAGACATCGCAGAATAGGTGTTCACTTGTTTGTCGCTGTGAGCATAACTCTAAAACAGTGCCTAGAGGTAAGGAGGGCGTTTAAGTTTTTGCATATAATATTAATGGTCTGTAACTGGACACATTCAACATCGATTATGGTAAAGGAAAGAAACTCTGGTTTTTATGTTTAGTTGGAATATTAATTCTTGCATCGTCCCCTTCATAAATTTATTTTAAATATTGATAACTGTCTTTGACCCGATATTTATTGCATGTATAGAGAAATATGGATTTTTTTTTTTTAATTAAATTGTGTGATTTAAATATTTCAAGTATTAGCAATTTTTAGTTTAATTCAATTGCTCGTACTGATTACTATATGAAAAAGAATAATTACACATATTAAAAGATAAAATGTTATATGTCCTGCTCATACAAACTAAAACACGCGTGAGTGACAAAATTAAACCCTATGTTTTCAGAAATAGGCTATTCGTCAATGTATGAATATCTGTAAATGAGTAAACGCAAGGATATAAAATTAGCCACATATAAATGTTACAATTTAGAATTCACATCTACGAAAAATACTTAAAGGACAGAAAAAAACCTGACAGCAGGAAAAATAAATAATAACCGACTTTCGTCATAAAACAAGCAAGTCTAATGTTACAAATAACACTTTTATTGAAGAAAAATCAATCCTAAAGCATTTTTTGTGTGAGTGATATGTGTACTGCAAATTCTCTTTTAATAGTACAAGTCCCTTTTGTTTCACGAATGGCTGCAGAACAGAATGGACGATATTTTGAATTTGCCGTACTTTCGTCAACATTCCCATCACAGATATCAGAAGCGACAGAACGTTGTGAAACTACTGTATTATTCCAGGCGCTTGTCTCGTTTGTCGTCGTGTACAATGCAGATCTGGGCGACGCCACACTATCAAACGATAATCGTTAGCCGAAACTGGATGTATTTCATCGGTGAACTCATGCTTTGCAATTCTTACCTCCAGACGCCTCTTTTTCGACACTTATTGTTGAGAGGCAATAAATGGAAGTCTGCTCGGAAACACTCCAGACCGTAGTACAAGTGGTTGCAGACGATCCCTGCCCATACTAATTCTTGTCTGCAGTACTCGAATGTAGTCTATACATTCCTCTCACTAACATATATGAATTGCTAAGATGTTATCCCCGCGGATTGCAGAATCCCCACACTAATACTATCCTCATTGGAAAGAGAGCTATTATACAACCTCACGGAGATAGGCTATACAATCTAACGGGGATCCACTACACATTCCACGGTGATCCACAATGCAACCTCAAGGAGTCACACAATACTGACTCACTGAGACACTGTTAGCTGCATGAACGGCGTGCTCGTACATTGTTCTGCGTGTAAGGTGCTGGGAACTAGCCTACTTACTTCCTCTACAGCTATGCAACTGCTGATAGCGATTGAAATATTAGGCGGACGATCCTCTCTCTCTGGTCCCAGTTCTTTCACAATGTTCAAGAACGATTATGGAATTTGCATAGCTGCTTATCACAGAGACCTGAATAGAGCAAGGATAGCAATTTACATGTTCATTTACCTGTCGAACATACAATATATGCCGCTACTGACAATTTTTTTTATCTCGGTACGAATCACTTTGCTATACGATCTTTTATGGCATTTTGACACAAACAAATAAGTATTTTCACTATCAGAAACATTTGCAAAGGTTATTTCATATTTTTTTCTTACAATATATTCAAGTTTCTTGCCGAAAGCGTATAACTGAGCACCGCCTAATATAATTTAAAAAGAAAATATGTCTAGCCTCGCTCACACCACGGCTCTCAGTAGGCAGTTATTGCTCGTAAGTCTCTCGACAGAATTTACGTTTGTTAAGTTTAACATTCAATGCCTGAGTTTAAAAAAAAAATGAGCCTATCCAAGACGGCGTTTTCCTTTTGTTGCTGTAAACGGGTTTCTCTAGCGCTGTTTTCAGTATAAACAGATACTGTTACGGCAAATGTCAGTGAAGCTCTAAATGACCTTCGCATAAACGTTTCTAGTATAATGTTATGCATAAAACGTCACATTTTACTTTGGAAAGAAAGCAGCCCCGTTAGTTTCATCCTCCTGTTTACGGAGTACGGACTGAACAATCTCTCTTGGTAGCCGACCAATAAATTCTCTTCAGAACTTGAAAGCGCTTCGTCTTGAATGTCAGCCAAATGTGTTCGCCTTTAGCCTCGCATTCTGATAGGAAATTATTTATCTCTTCCCTTTGACGGCTGTAAAAATATTTTCTGTCGTCGTGTAGCTGCCAGCGCGTGGAAATTTCCAGCGGCGTGATTCATGCCACTGTGGAGTCGTAAGGGTCATTATTCCGTCTTTTGAATGTCCGCGGTGTCGTCAGTGCGACGTATGTGCTTAGGAGCGCATGCTCAGTTTCAACTCTCTTCTGCAGCTGGAATGATCTGCTTCTACTGCTCAGTGTTTCTTCATGGTCTGAGCTGTCTCTTTTCACAGCGACTTTCGAACGCACTTGGGGGACAACACACCTCGTCAACAGTTAGTATTCTTGTCCAAAGAAAATATCAAATTTGTTGTTTTAAAATAACTTTGTATCATTCTGGAAGTGCTTAACCAATAATATACTTTTAGTTATCAAGTTATGAACGACACACTAATTATTTTTAAACGCCCATGTTGAACTATAATATTTTTTTTTTTACTCTGGAGGAAAAGAGACGTGACATTAAAGTCACGCTACATTAATACCTGAAAAATGCATTATGTTTATTTAGTAACTGTTCAACAATTACATGAGATTTTTATACGCTGTAAGATAAATAAACCTAATACATTGCTAGGTAGTTTTATTAATAACGTGTCGTTGCTTTAACGCACGAATGCTTATTTTGTCGGAATTTATTTTTGTAACTACAGTTTACTCAACCTAACTGTTGTCAAGTGCCAAACCTCGTGCATGGCGATACGTGTCTAATAAATAGACTCAGCAGGAGTTGACTGGAAGTCAGGAGAGCTATTGAAGCACGTAACTAGTTCAAATATTCCAACACATATGTGCATGACGAAGGAATTTACTTTCATTAACGAATGTTTTTTTTACTAATTTTCGTATCTCGTCGTGAATTATTAAAGTAATGTTTGTGATATATTGGTTCTAGGAAAACATATTTACGTATATTATTTGCGTTATTTATTGAACTTATGTAGTGGGTTTGTAGAAAACACTAAACTGCATGTAAAAACAAGATTTTTTTTTAGAGTATACGCTTCCATTTTTAACTCTCAAAGTAAGCATACCCGTGTTCCGTTTTTTGAGCTATCAATACATAAGTTAACTCATCCGTTTTAAAGTGACTTTGGAACTTTAAGTAAACAATAATCGAGTCCGAAGGGTGGTCCAAAATTTACGTATCTGTATTCAGCAACTTAAAATTATGATCCTTCATCAACAGTGTCATACACTTAATAATCAGGACCTAATGTATTATTATTGTTATTATTATTTAAGCTGTCGTACCAGTGTATCGTGTAATTTGAGCCAGTGTCAGTATATTTGACGTTATTACAATGTCCAGTCTATATGGCCCTGTATGTTGAACTCTTAACTTACAGTTATAATACCAGCTTATGTATGACTATGAGGTCAATTGCACCCCTGAGTAGTGTGTTAGTCTTGTGAGGTGTTTTGTGTTCGCGAACAATATCTGAGTCGTCCTCACTCGCCCTGGACGTCCTTATGTACAGCTTATACCTGCTCACATAACTGGATAGTTACTAATTGCCTTACAAGTACATATAATTTTATTAATTCTCAGACGTCGTATACCTGGTACAAGTTGACCACGCTAAATTTGCCACACTCATCGAAGACATAATTACATTTCTTTGTGACCTTCCGTCGTCTCTATCCTCCCAAAAGGAAACTAACGAACCTGTTTACCTACAACATTCGTTCAGAATCAGGTCAACCCCTCTATACTGTACGTAATGGGTAGGTATTGATAATCGTTACAATTCTGTAACTGCTGTTTTATTTCTCAAAGCCATTTTTTTTAGAAGGCAGAAACTTAATTCCTGAACTTTAGTGCGTGATTCATAGGTCACAGTGATCCATTCTAACTGAAATCGTCATTAAATATTTAATGCAATAATTGTCTCCGACCGCGACGTGTATCTCGTACGCCATTTAATCTCGTGTGATTTAAAATATACGTAGTGACAAAAATATTTGCAAGTGACTACTGAAAAGCTACGTAATTCTTTTTAATTTTTGGTGCACATTATAGGATTACGAGAAAATCAACAACGAAGTTAGGCAATTGATATCGTATTCAGATTTCAATGAAGGAAGGCCGCAGAATAGTGCTTATAATTTCTTTACACAAATTCTACTAGAATAGAACATTTGTTGTTACAGGGTGTACGTTTTAAGCACTAAACGTCGCTACTATTTAAGATTTGTAACTCTGATGTAGGCCTACATTTTTCAGTGCACTAAAATAGTTTAACGCGAGAAGTATTATTCGTTTTACCTAAAAGAAGGAAGGAATAATAAAACTGTGTCACTGTTTTGTTAGAATTTGATTTTTCAGTACGCAAGTTTTTTGACATACAACTGTATGGTTTTTAGCTAATTATAAAACTGAAGATTATGACTTTAAGACGATTTTATCCCTCTTTCGTGGTCAGCACACGTTTGCGGCCGCACAGTCGGAAGTCTGCTGTCGAAGTGTGGTGGCCTGACTTCGGGTACACTCGCCATACGATAGTAATTTATTTATTTAGTAGAAATATCACGACCTTAAGGGCGCCGCCTACCTGGGCGTTAGAGGCTTAGAATATAAGTTATAAAGACAACCTTGAAGCGCGCATCAAATGCAGCATCGCTAATACGAGCCAAGCGCTGAACTAACGTGCAAGATTCCCGCCTATCCATTTTTACTATGAGACTTCGTGGGTGGAAAGACTACAGCGAAGTTAAGTGTATATTTCTGAATTCCACATCCATCCTGTTAATACATTTAGAAGTGTGGTATTCTGACAAGGCCGTTTTTTTAGCTATGTTGTAGGGCTTATAAACAATAATTTTTAATCAGAATGCGTGTATCAACAATTATATTTCGCTCTTGTCCGAAGTTTTTCTTTTCGTACGTTGAAACGATTAACACGCATTAAGAATAATTTCGTAAAGTAAGTGTTTTTATGAACGCGCTGCAATGTATTTGACGAGCTTGATAGGCGGCGTCCTTAAGAGAAAGTAGACAATCTTATTGTATTTTAAATTTTTGACCCATAACATTTATTCAAATTGTATTATCAAAATGTTCTCTTCGACAAAGCATAGGATATAGTCTTGGTCAGTGGCGGCTCGTAAGTTGTTCCAGGGAGTGCACAAGTTGTAGCGAACTGTACAGGGTTGTGCTCTAGTTGACGCTACAGCCACTGACACGCTGGTGTGTGGGTGTCGCTTATTACTGACTGGTCAGAACACCATAACTAGTCAGTATATAATCCATGATCATTGGTATACGGTGGAGCGTTCACACGAGTGTACAGTCCTCGGTAACTTGTGCACTCCCTGTCAACAACCTACGAGCCGCCACTGGCTAAGACTATATCCCATGCTTTGTCGAAGAGAATAGTTTGATAATTGTTGAATGAATGTTATAGTTCGAAAACTTAACATACAATATAATTGTCTAACACTCCGCCTTAAGGCCTTGCTCTACTGCTTCTGATACTTAAGCGATGATTATTTAAACCTAAAAGAGAACATAGATAAAAATATGTTTAGCAGTTTTGTTTAAAACTGTTTTGATCGTGTCAGCTATTTTTTTTTCAAGAGAGTACATATGGTTTTAACTACGTAATTAATGTAGTCTTTGTTGATTGACTACTATTTAACTCGTGCAATTTAGTGTCTTGAGAATATTAGCTACGGCGCAATAAACAATTTTTAACAAAATTGCCAAACAGATTTGTGACATCTTCTCTCGTTTAAGTTTTAAAAAATAATTATTGCAAACACATTATGAACAGGCTTTAATAGCGCTTCCATGCAAGTATACTCTGTTTTCTACAACTACAGTAAATTTTTACTGCTGTTTGGACATTTGCTACTAACGTTATGTAATGTTGCCACACTACAAGACAACATTTACAGTGCGTGCGGCTAATTGCACATCTCATGTTCATTTTATAACTATATCTACTGACATTCCATCAAACATCCACAGCATTTAAAATGTACGAATCCTTATAACTGCGATATTTTACTGACGCAATGAGAAACAGAATAAATGAATAATGACAATGACATACAGGACACTTGTAATTCAAGCACCTGGAAGGTAGACCACTTCATAGCCATCGCCGTACAATACGTTGTGTTTAGTCGGGCGTGCGTGGTGTAAAGTGTAATATTCATCATTGAAACATTTTAATTAATCTTTGACGTCTGGTCAAGTCCAGCTATTCTGTAGCAACATTATTTCCTATACTCCTATTGAATGTCTGAAAACAATTTTAACCCGGAAAATATTATTACTATACGATTACTATAAGAACAATATAATAATCACAGGAATTTTACTGATCGAAAGGGAATACAACAAGCGAGTTGGAGCTGTTGTAAAACATCCGCCTCGTATTCGGGAATACCCGAGTTAGATTCCCAGTTTTAATCATCCTGAGCTGTATTTTTTCCCTCGAAATCACTTCAAACGAATGGCCGATATCTGTCTTCTGCTGCTCGTGTACCATTATTATACTGTTAAACTGTAAGAAGCATCATAAAACAACTAATAAATAGAGATAATGTAAAACCACCAGAATATTTTGTGTCGCTGTATTTTTCAGAACACAGCGTAGCAGCCGGTGCCTTGATTGATTGGAAGATAGTTATGTTGTTCAAAGACGAATCATAAATATTTAGTAGCGGCGCAGCAGAGTTGTCATTGGCAAGTCAGATTGGGACATGTCAATAACGAAAGAAAAACGTCAGATATGGACATGTTATATTTTGGGGGCGATAGTTTTCCTGAAAACATTTTTGCACCAACATGTTTCAATGTCTTACGTGCACACCTGCTGGTCTGCTTCGTGGTCAGTGATTGGCTCTCAGCGCCTTAGGGCTCTATCCAGCTAATCACAGACACGTGGTGTCGCAGTATTCAGTCAACAGTGTTCTGATTGGCACAGTCTAATAAGTGACGTCTATGCGCAAATACACTCTGCTAATGACCACGAAGCATAGCTGCATATATGAACGAAAGTGGTGCAAAAATATTTTCGCCCCTCGTTATATTGAATCTTAGGTAACAGTCAAATTTTCCCGCGATAAACCAGTGTCCCTAACCAAAAATAAATAAATATAAATATAAAGGTGGTTTTACCGGTCTAAGCCAAACATAATAACATTGTTTCAACTAGGTTTTAGCGACTTGGTGTGTTGTCCTCAGCGACTTGGCTAGCTGGAGGTGCTCGTGGCAGGTGATAGAGGATGGCGGTGATTGGCCGGGCCAAGTGACTCACAGCTCGTGTTGGGAAGTGGCGGTGCCTGGTGCGGCGTTTAGCGTGCCGATTGGCGCCAATGAGGATGTGACACGCCTGCGCGGGGCTAATTAAGTGGCCGGCCGCACGGCTAACTGATTGGCGTGGGCCACCGCGGCCAGGAGGTCAGCCAAGGGCGTGAGCGCACTCGGTGTGAGGAAGCTGAGCTGCAGGTTGATAGGGGACATCCCCGCGAGGTTGAGCTGAATGTTTCTCCTCCTCATCCCACTCGCTCTGCTTTCCCACGATCAACCTACCTCCTCCCCATCTCCATGCACCCACTCACAACATTACTATTCTAGCACTCTGTGCTCCTATCTCTCTCTCTCTCTTTCCTCCACATCCTCTTACTTCGCGTCCTCTGACACGAGGCGGTTTGAAAATATCGACAACGTTCACATTACCTGACTTCCTTACTAGGGAACCTGATTTTCACGAAAAGATTTTTGCCCCAACTTCTTTCAAATCTTTGTATACACTACTGCAACTGTCCTTCATGGTCAATGTTTGGATGGTTTAAACTCTCAGCGTTGCCGCAAATCACAGGCATGCGATGTCGCAGTATCATTTATCTGATTGGCACAGTAAAACAAATGACGCCTCTACTCAAAGACACGCTGCCAATAACCACGAGGCAGAGTTGCAGATATGCGGAAATCTAGAAAATTCTGACTTCAACAGGAAAGTTACCTTTACGCGAACTTGACTTATTGTAGACGTGAATTAACTTCGAATGTACTCGAAGATTTTTTTTAATAAATCTAAATTTACCGTCGAAATTCAAAGTAAAAATTATTAGTAAATTTTTAAACATAATTTATATATTTGATTAAATAGCCAAGTGGTTGAAGATGAACTAAAACGTAAGTTAAGACTGTTTGACGAAAATTAATTGGTGAAATAATAACGGTTTTAGGAAAATGACTGTCAACAAAAAAAAGTAAATAAAAATCATAATTTCGTGCTAAGAATGAGTGTTGTGTTGTATTGTTCTGTAATGTAGTTAGCACTGGTCACAACATGGTCACTGTCACGTAATGAAAGCGTGTTACGAGCGACATCCTGACAGTCCTCGGCTCGAGCGGACAGCAAGCAGAGTTTCGCAATCCACGCCGACCCCACTAACGATGCAATTGCAGGCGACCTCGTGCCGCGGCTCGAGTGTCGGCACTCCGGCCCATCAACGCCCCGGTGTGGAGAGCAACCTAGCAGGACGAAGACATTAACGCCGCTTGCAAATTGTGCCCTCCCCTACCAATCCGTGAGCCGGCAAGTGAGGAGGCGGCGTGCCCTTTGTGGAGTTGGCGTGCGGGAGTGACCCGCCACAAAGAGTCCGCGTCCGACAGTACGACCAGCCGCTTGTTGCTATGCTTCATCTCTCGGCCAGGAGTAACTAGGGATGTTGGTCTACAGCGGGAAAATTTGGTTCTTTGCTTGGCGTCAATGTTTAATGATAAAGTCTAACGTTTTTCTTTCGTTATTGGAAGTCCTTATTTGACTGAGCAAATAATAAGTACGGTGCGTCGTTACTGAAAGAGCTAGACCGTGCCATATTTCTGATATCCAATAATTAGATACTGGAAAAATTCGCTGGTTCACTGACCTGTAGCCTAGCCTACAAGAATATCTGTGTATTCAAGCAGACAACATCAGTTCATTAGCTGCTCGCTGATACAGTGGTATGGGGCACGTTAAGGTATGATTTTATTATTGGCTCACAGACTACCAGCGGATGTCAAATAAGTCAACGGCCAATTGCGAAAGTGACCCGAACTTATAGTTGCTGTAATTCTAGCGTGTGCGTAAAAGAAAACGCTAAATGTTCAGGTATCTACCAATAACTCATGGCGAAGGACGCTACATTTGTTTGAAAAATATGCTGGTATTAAACATTTTTTGTGTTTTTTTATTAGCTCTTAAAACATCCATGTTATGCATAGATACGGTAAATTTTGGTGAAAAAGATTTTTGCACCAGTTTGTTTCAGTGCACATCTGCCGGTCGGCTTGGACTTGGATTAACTCAGAGCATCTAGGGGTTTCACCCACAAACACGGTCGTAGAAGAACAGGTCTGGACACTCGCCTATCTACCAATGTATATTCTTGACCCCCTTGTTGTTTGGCTGTAGTTCGTCAAGTTACCGAGAATGTCGTACTTTTTGGCGCTGTTTTCCGGGCGGTCGGACTCAAACTCCGTCCACTTTTATCCATTGTTAAATTTATAAAGTAAATAAAGATGGAGCCTTTTCTTAAATTTGTGAACGAAGAAAGTATTTCATAAATTGATAAAAAATACGTTTTGATAAATTGTTTATCTTAGCGGAAAGGAAGTGGGCGGAGTTTAGTCCGACCGCCCTAACATCAGCGCCAATAAAACACAATATTCTCGGTAACTTGGTGAACTACAGCCAAACAACAAGGGGGTCAAATATCCAGGCGAGTGTCCAGACCTGTTGTTCTACGGCCGTGCCCACAAATCACGGACGCGTGTAACAGTAACCTTGTTCAGACTGACGCATTCAAATGAGAGCTGTCGCTGCACAAATGTACATTGGCAACAACTATGAAGCAGAACTGTAGATGTACACGTAAAACATTGAAACTTGGAACAAGAATGGAAAACAATTCTTTCCGCCAAAATTTTCGGTCTCTTGCTGTACGTTTCGGTGACTCATCTGGTAGCAGACTAGATTCCTCAGTCCTATACACCCACTGGCTACCGTCGATTACCCATTAGCTTTCAGCCATACAATCGATAATCAAATTATACCCCGCGAATTATTTTCTTGCTTGCGGTCGTCAAATGCGTGTCTAAACAACCCTCCCCTACGCCAAAACTCTTCTCCCCGTTATCCGTGTGTTAATTTCTATATGAGCTTATGAGACTTCTGATGCGTCACTGAATGTTTGTAATCCTTCTTCAAACTGTTAAATTGTGTAAAATAATTCTCGTCCAATCAAACAGGACCAGGTAGCGGGCCTGCTAGACTCCCGTGATAATGCGAACGGGTGTTACAGGGGATTTTCGCCATATTCGATTTGGCTTCTCGGGCCTTCGGCTTGGGTGAATGGGCCTACGGCCCTCGGTGCAAGACCTGCGGTCCTCTTTGAGATGACCTGCAGCCCACAGTGCATGAGGAACTGCGGCTCATAGTGCGAGGGCCTGCGGTCCACAGTGCGAGGTCCTCCGGCCCATGATGAGAAGACATGTGGAGCAAAGAAAATTAAAAAAGGAAAATAATTAATAACACTGAAGCTATTTGAGATATCTGAATAAAAATTTGGCACACTTATGAAAAACCATACGCAGAAAACGAATAAATAAATAAAATTCGAGTGTCCATACACATTTAGGGAGTGTTTAGAATCAAGGATTTTTTTACTTTGATAAATTACTGTTAAGTACGGATGCAAAAGCCTTACATTAGTTTACAATTCAAAGCGCAGCTCCATAGTTGGAACGGTTCAAGGCCCCCAAAGTATGACCCCTCTTAAAGAAAATTGGGAAAATATTTATTTTCGACATTTCTTTTTCCTTTACACTTTCGATGCTCTTTATAATAAACAATGGGTTTCTCAAAAAAAATGAGAGCACATCGAAAAAGGGGTACCTCTTAAAAATACAATTTTGGGGGTATCGAAGCGTTAATTACTCGTACCAAATTTCAAATCGATATCTCTAACCGTTCAGATTCTATAGCCAGTTAGGTGCGAAAAAGTCGAAAAATACCCCCTTTGTAACCGTATCTCCTCCCAGGGGGTGGGTGGGAGGAGGCTGTTTAAGGAGGTTTCTGAAAGAGGAAGAATGGAAGAAGGAAAGAAAATATTTTGCAGCAGCGTACCTCTTAATGGTTAGAGCGTTGCGCGCCGTAAAATCGGGCATGTTTACAAAAATCTTTCGGTTTTGAATATTGAGATTTTATGTGTTACAGTGTTTTGAACAATAATACGGCACCAGACATTTTTGCAACGCTCCACTCTGTTTTTCACAGGAACGGAGTAAATATTATATATACATGTGTGTGTGCGTGTGTATATATATAAGGGAGGGAAATAGCTTCGCAGGACGAAGTGTGTTAATTTCGCGTGGTGTTAGCTTATGATAAAGTCAGTCGAAAATATGTTTTCATTTACTATGTATAGTTAGAGATCATGGAATATCGCTAAAATGTTTTGTGCCAACATACCCTTGAAAACACTGCAGATTCTTGCAACATATATGATTGGGTGATTCACGTCTGACACGATGTATCTCTCTGCAGAACAATAACAGGCATAAAATATAATATCGGGGTTCTTATTGAAACAGTAAAATAGGGTAACAGCTCCACGTACAAGCGTAAGCCAGTAATCTTTTGTTAAGCTGAACGTACGTTGTATCCCAGCCAACCGTTAAGGTTTTGGGGTTTAAACCACCATCTCTATGTACCCTGAAAATCCACTATAAATTGTATTTATTTTACATGTGTTCGTGTATGTATGTATGTATTACACACACACACCTAAACTGCTAAAAATATTTTACTAAACACGGTTTTATGTTGCGACATACGTGCGTGGATGACAATTTTTTTTACTCGACTCAGCTATTTACAAACACCGAAGACATTCGTCGGTGGCTCAGTGGCAAGCCAGAATTTCTACTGCTGCAGCCAAGTGCGACGAAAGAACGCCGTACGTACACACACTACATTGAAACCTAGCAAAGCAAACCTTCCCAACAATAAATCAATGTCCCGCGTTACGCGTAGTAAATTGACTTCATTTTAATGTCCTCTTTAGTTTATTCCTTTCAGCCTGTTTGTATTCTTATGCTACTTGTTAGTGTAAACGTTGCCATTGGACTGACAAACGCATGTGTATACATTTCACGGCTCTTAGAAGATACACTCTGTTCCCCGCCGTAACTTCAGTAAAATTTGACAGTTCTGGTGGCACGACTTTTTATGTGCTGTACGTGCTTTATGCTATTGTCGACTTTTTACAAAATATTAACACTCAAGTAGCTGTCAAAATTTACTGAAGTCATACGAAACAAAGTATTATCTCGGAAGCCACACAGTAAAACAAATTTATTTCTGTGTACATTGAGAGAAGTCCTCACCTGCAGCTGTTTTACTCGCTAGAGTCAGCAACAGAATGAAAGCGATATGGACGACACTGGTACGGATATCCAGAATTTGACCAAGAATGTATCCGCGAAATTCTTGAGCCTCTTGTAATGACCTTATATTTTATTTTGCCTGAAGTTTTATGTTTTTCTAAATAGTTTTTTTATATTGTCGCAGAAACACCGGTCTTAAAAAAAAAAAATATTTTCCCCCGCAATTCTGAGGGATCCCAAAACATGTTTACAGCAAGCATGTTGTATTTAAATGTGTTAATAAAAACAAAATATATTAGTTTCAAATGAACTTTATTTTATGTAAACATAAACATGTGTAGCAGTTTCGCGTAAAAGATACACTTGACGCTCTAAAACATCTATGTCGCACAGGACTTATTTTAACTAGCAGGCATTGACGGTTGTATTCAAGCACAATACCAAAGAGCTTTTTGCATTTTCTTTGCCATGTTGTAAAGTAGTACTAAGATCTCTATCAGCTGTTGTGCAAAACTGTGCCAAAATAGTACTAGGCCTATATGTTACTATGTAACGCAAGTAGGTTGTATTCAAATATTGTTCTCACATATTTCGTCAAGTATCGAATGTTTCTCTGCAGTACGTTGACAAGACTGGCGTGCATTTTCTTGCCAAATACGAGCTGTTTACGTATTTTATCGTCTCGACCTTTTGTTTTCAGTTAAATTTTCGTTGAACTGCAATAGAAACTTAAAAGTGCTGCTAAGACAAATTTCGTTAGGTGTACTATGCAAAGCGTTTGTGGATTACTGGTCGACACTTCAGGAGATTATTCCTTATGAAAAATAAAGTAGAAAATGTTTGAGATACTTAATACATCAAACTGTTATTAAAGGAGTTATGAGGGCTTGGAAATCAAGATCAAAATTTTATTTTGAAGAACATAATTGGAAACAGTGAAGTTAATTACAATTTTCTGTGCAATGCTTATAGTTAAAAGAGATCTTCAACCTGTGAATAAACCACCAGTGAAACTTCACCTTTCCGCTAAATAATAGGCGTAGCCATCCCCTTAAAGCTTAGAAATGTTTCTGCTATCAGGGTTTTAGTGTTGTCTTTTGAGAAATTGATCGTGAGAAAGAAAACATGTCGTCTTGTTGCAAATGCCTAGAATGGACTGATAACGAGAAAAATTCACATAAATGTTTTTTTTCTGTCGACAATGCAAAACCTGGCATGTACGTAAAACCTGATTTTTCACCACGGAATTACATTGCAAACAATTAATTGTACATGCGTTGTGCACTCAGATAATAAATCCTGTGCTGCAAACTTCAACTAAGTAAACCTCAAGAAAATTACTTCAATTCAACTCCACACACACACACCTGTTCCTAGCACACATCTTTATCTGTGGCGCTTTTCAAGTGTGTATTTCGATAAAAAGCGACCAAAAATCAAGTGTATGATACATTAACGTCGTAGCGTAGGTTGTATTGCTTACCTCCCTCACACTTTATTGCACACATGGCCCAATTTGTTTGCCTTTTCTCGTAAACGGTGCATTAACGTTCACAAAGCCCGATAGCAGAAAAATTCTAAGCTTATGAGGGTGGTTACCCCTAGCGAAGGGGGTAAGATTAAAGGACGGTTTCGTCATAGGTAGAAGATATCCCAATAATTTTAAACATTGCTACAAAATGGTATTTCAACTTCACTTTCCTTCTATTATTATATTTTTAATACAATTTTAAAACTTAATTTTCAAATGCTCATAATTCTCTTAGTTTTAGGAATTTAGTATCTCATACATTTTCTATTTTATTTTTCATGAAAAAATCACGACCCGAAGTGTCGACCAAATAACTCTAAAACATTCTGTATTGTTAAGGTTTTGTTTTTCGTCAAACTACTATGTAATCTGAACATGCTCGTAACTGGGTGTAATGTTTGAATCTCAAAATCCAAACATTGTTGAAAGAGAGATGAATTGAAAAAAGGAAAGAAACAGTTACGGCTGCAACAGTTTGCCAGAGAATTATGAGCTGGGAATTGTGAAGAAAATATGAACTTATCCATGTTTGGGGTTTCAGGTCCAGAAGGGCCTGGAAACTATTCTGCCCTACAGGCAAACGTTTTCATGGCAAACGACGCGCTCTTTTTTCATATATACCGTCATTTTATCTAAAAAGTGTTTTCTTCGCCATCGTTTACTGTAAAGTCGTTTGCCCAAAAAAATTGTCTTCTCTTATTTAATCATTTAAATCTACATCTACATGCGTATGACGTAACGTCGTTTATTTTAAAAGTATTTGCTCTTAAGTCCTTTGTCCTAAAGGCGCATGCCCTAATTATTTTCTCCGCCAGGAATTCGCCCTAAAGGCGTTGACCCTACAGTTTAGGGCAAACTCATTTAGGGCAAACGACGAGTACTCTTTTATAAGGAATTTCTTAGAAACATTTGCATTGGACAGGGTATGGGGATTCTCCCTAAGACTGACGAGCGAAGACATCTTAATTGTTTACACACATTTCTCACAATTTTCCTTCAGTATACACATGCAGCTTCAGTTGCAGTGATAGAGTGCCAGGAACATAGAGCTGGTTACGGTAATGTGAGCTAATTGAGGTACGGTACATTATGTTTACAGTGGGCATTTGAACATCCACCATCGTCTGAGTGGCGCGGCAGAATGAAAAACACATGTATGGAGTATTGCATATGCGTTAGGGTCAGTATTGCTACACCCAAGCTTCATTTGCGTTTTTCACAAAGACGATTGGTCCTATAAAGTTGTTACAAGAGGACCGTTATTGTTAAATAGGCCACGTTACTTGATAATTGATCATCTAAATTTCAAATACTCTGACGGTACAAATTTTGTGCAAATGTTAGCTGCCCCTTGTACTTTCGTAAAGGTCGAGGGGATCAACAGGCATTTAATGTAGATTTGTTTGTCACTTTAACATAAGGTAATATTCTATGTAATGCCAGCTTGCATCAATCCGTTTCTAATTTGTGAGGAAATTTATGTTTTAAAATTTGATATTCGAAGTCTTGTGACATAACAAAATGCACATGTTACAGATAAAATATTTAAATGTCTATGGTTAAAGATTCATAAAAATATTGTGAATATTTCAGTTATCCATGGTCACAGACATCTCGCGCTAGTTAAAGTTCACTTACCAAATGTTTATTTCTATATGTAACTTATTTGTGTTTTTCTCACTGTTCGATGGAACTTACACATTATTAAGTTTAAGTAATTTTACTGAGGACAGCAATATGATCCGATCCTGGGAATCGATAGGTAGTGGTTGACTAGGAGAAGTTTGTTGCCAAAGCGGAGGTTTTTTCGTAGAACAACAACAGTTGGTAGCTGTTTTTGGAACAGATGGACTGACATTTTTGCAACAAGGGAGAACGTTTTTCTTTCAACATCGAGAAGAGAAGAACATGTCTGCAGTTAACTTTTGGTTCAAGGACCAAGAATCCAGTCTTCATCCGTAATCCCAGAGAAGGAAGGAAGGACGAGACTAGCGATGCGGCCAGTGTTCCTCCCAATCAGAAACTATTAATTTCTGGTTTTTTTTTGAGCTGCTGAAAACTTCGGTAAGGCTGATTTTATCCTGATACGAACTACGCAGGGGATTCGTCGACGAGGCTCTTATAGTTAAAATTCAACTGTACATTAAAAGCTTACTCATTCAACCTATAAGCTGTGTATAAATTACTCCACAATGAAACCCGCTCTTTGGCAGCTGGCCGAGGCCTACGTTGAATGACTGCGAGAAACTAAATGTACTAATTGAAAACAAGTGAACTAGTTTGTGGAGCATTCGAACATCATCCTGCCTAGCTCGAGACCCAGGAGAGGACAGGTTGCCACTCTGATGTACCGAGTTACGGCCCTTTCTTTCTTTTCTTTAGTTGCTTCTAGTTTCAGTTCTCATAACCTGTAAGCTTCCGTCGACACTTCAAAATATTTTAATATAGAACAATGTTTTTATTGTAAATGTTTTCTCAAATGAAATACATCGTCTGTGTGAATCGGAAGCATATTGGTTTGTTTTCTGATAGGTAAGCCAGTAGCTAAATAGAGATATTATCCGTACGACAGCAGTTACTGTGTTTCAGCTCCTGTTTATTGAATTAATAATAAACTTATATATGTATATCACAGTCTTATTATTTTCTCAGCATTACTTTTACTTACACAGTGCCGTAATGTTTCCTACTTTATTTTTCACGAGGATGTAAACTCTTTCTGTGTCACAAGTAGAAAGTTCATTAACGTCGTCCTATCTTTTTCATACAGTATTAGTAGGGCACCAGTCCCTCAGTTTGCAGATGAACAGTTGTAATTGAACGAAAGTGTTCTGCATACGAAGCAGATTTCTTTCAATACTGCTGGTACCCGTAAGAGTCGAGTCTGTATAATAATTTTTTAACATCTGTGCTTCCTGCAAACTTTTCAGACAGCATTAATTTATTGAAAATTGTGATTTTTTCCGTTATGTATTATTTGAATCTTTTATCGTTACAGCTGAAACATTGAAGGTGGATGTAATGAAAAAAGGCGTACACTCCACACAAGTATTGCCTGATCTAGTCACTAATAAATATCCGCATCTTTGCAGCCACTTACATTGCGAGTGCCAAACCTACCTCTGCATTTCTCTAGGTACTTAGATCGTATAAATGTTTCTATGTAATTTTTCACTTCAGTTTTACTGAGTGTTGGGCAGCAGCTGGTACGTGATATCTATACAATGTATAATCACGGGGTATATTGATAGTTTGCTAGGTTACAACTTGGCTGTGTATAGTACTGAATATTTTTTATCGATATTAACTGTCGTTTATTTTAAGCACTGTTTCTCTCGTCAACAGGCCAAAGTAGAACTGTACAGATTTAACACAGGACGTGCACAGAGAAAAAGGTTTGGTTGATTCAACCATACATATATGTTAGTATATGGCCAAACAAGCGTGTAACAGTTGAACCGACCAAATATTTGGT
The DNA here is from genome assembly GCA_003012365.1 of Medauroidea extradentata. Lineage (NCBI taxonomy): Eukaryota > Metazoa > Arthropoda > Insecta > Phasmatodea > Phasmatidae > Medauroidea > Medauroidea extradentata. The sequence goes on along the minus strand of PNEQ01084033.1, from coordinate 1,062 downwards.
TGCCTGGCAGGTATAGTTATCCCAACAAGATGGTTTAGTCCAGTTAAATATACATTTTGTTAGGACAACAAAGCCAATACTTGGCGCGTTTCATATGTTCTTCAGCCAAAAAAATTTTGTTGAATCAAATATATAGGTACTTGTTTCACCACAAACAAATATTCATATGGTTGATTAAACCAAACCTTTCTACCTGTGTGTACGATTTGTCTCAAAAGTGTTTACACGTTTCACAAATTAAATAACCCAATAGTAGTTGTACAAAGATACTGCAGTTTATTGTAGACTATGTTCACTCTAAATATTCTCGCGATATTCCAGTGTGTGTGTGTGGTGATAATATCTTCTGATGCAAACAGCACTTCGGTTCCTATATATCCTGGCAGACAGTCGCTCAATGGCAGTGCTAGCAACGAACATGTACATTTCGTAACGCTTCCTGAAACATCTGCAAACAGACATGCTCGACTCAAGATTGTTCTTTTACTCACGAATTATTTACGGCTGCTCACTTGCGCATTATCATTTCTAGGTACATCAAGTTGTTTATGTCGTGCTCTCTTGGTATCGTTACTCAGCATGCATTGTACACTCGAAAAAAAAAATTGTTTGAATGACTAAAGAATGTGGTGCTTATCAGACGTTGTTTATTTATTTCTTCTTCACTTCTAATTTTAAGGTTGATTTAATATGCTCAGATTAATATCTTCCAGTACCAAGATACTACCAATTTCAATTTCGTGTGTACCAGTAATGTCTTTGATCTTGCAATTTTAAATTCACGTTCTTATTTTCGCCACTAAATCGTAAGTCACGAAATTATCCTGATAAGTAAAATTATTTGTACTGCGATGTACTATGGCTAGAGCCCCGGAAATTTCGCGGATTCAACTGAGGAGTGGTTGGATTTCTAAGTCATGTACATGTTGGAAACTATTTCGATCGGGTCATTGTTTATTAAACGTGACCTTGCGGACTCCGAACCAATGGCGGACATGCGTAAAAACGCTCACGGACTCCTGCGCTACATCGTCAAATGTTCAAATGCTCACTCACTGGAGC
>PNEQ01084029.1:0-45014 GCA_003012365.1 Medauroidea extradentata | reverse complement strand
ATTAAAAGACCAAATACTTTTATTTTTAGAAATGAAAAATGTTTTGCCTGAAGAGTGTAAACTGCTAAAAGACAGGGAGTGGCTTTGTGATTTAGCATTTTTAGTGGACATATTGAAATATTTGAATACTCTGAATACGAGATTGCAAGGTAAAGATTCTTTATTTCCACTCATGTTTAATGAAGTGAATGGTTTTATGAAACAAGAAGTAAGTAAATACAGTGATTTTACTCTTAATCACTTAAAATACAAATCAGCTGTCCAATCTTTGCACGAGTCATTTGAAAAACGGTTTTCTTCTTTTGAATATGAGAGATGTAACATTGATTTGTTTATAAATCCCTTTCTTGTTTCAGAGGTTGAATTAAATAAGTATAGTCCTCCAGTACAAATGGAAATTCTAAAAATTCAAAACCATTCGGGGCTCTGCTCTAAGTTTAAAGAACTTTGTGAGTCACCACCACTCCAAGCTTAATTCAGTTCTGGAAATATGTTCCTAAAGAACAGTTTCCCAACCTTCACGATTTTTCTTTAAGGTACATTTGTAGATTTGGCTCAACATATATCTGTGAACAAACATTTTCTTCCATGAATGCCATAAAAAAACAAATTTCGTTCAAACATAACAGACAAACACCTTGCTGATATGCTCATTTTAAGTACGTCGAATATAGCACCCAAAATTGATACATTGATAAGTGGAAAGCAGGTTCAAAAATCCCATTAGAATCCTTCAAAATCATTGTTTCTTAAAAATAGCATGCACATGTGCAAGTTAATATTGTAAATCTGAACTCAATGTTATCGATTTCTGAACATCATATATTTTTTTAACAATATTTTATAAAATGTAATGTGTATTATGTGTGTAAATCTGAACTTAATGTGTTTACAGTTTGTGTGAGCATTATTGTCATTTTTCTGTCATTGTTCGTGTTTGAACTATAAAATGGTTGTAGTTTCGTTTAGTAATAATATACAGTTTATAAAACAAGTGTTGGTTTTACATCATTTTTGAGCACATGACAGAAAGTTAATGTGATATGTTGGCCCATGACATGATTTGGGCCAAATTTTTGGCCATAGCTTCAAAAAGGTTGGCCGCCCCTGATCTAGACTGCGAGGAAAACAACACTAATAAGTGGAATTATTTATCTTTTGTTGAGCCCCTTATCCCCCTTCCCTCCTACATACGGATAACAGAAGTTTTGGACAACAGAATTATGATACAAGGTGCTTCACTGTAATAAATATTCTTATGCTATCTTATAACATGGTGGACTTACAAAAAATATGTACATTAGTGAAATCATAGTTTGGATTGTACAGTGTATAAATATAAAAATTTGTTTCTGTCAGTCCTATATTTCTTGAAACACATTATCAAGAATTATGTATTTCTGTCATTAAATCTTCTAAGGTGGAGGATGTGCATTACTATGCATGTGAACCAACTTTAAATTCATGTTACCTTACATATTTCTAAATGTGTACAGAATCTGAAGAAACTTTAAGAAAAGGTCTTCTAATATTTCATGATATCAAAAGTGTGTACAGTATGAACAAAATACATCAAAACTAAAGTCGCTGTTCTAAGTACTACATGTGTACAGAGTTAGATAAAATTCTAATTAATTGTTTATTAAATCTCTCATGTTATCAAGAAATTTTCAAATGGTTGCCAATGTGAAAGTATAAACACAGCATTAAGAAAATATGTTAGTAATCTTTCTTTATGTGGTATGTGTACTGAGTTTAATGAAATATTAAAATGTTGTTTGTCAGATATCTTGTGTTATTTGAAATAGTTCAAATAGCTGCTATTTTGATATAAATAGAAACAGAATAAACAAATAATTGTACTAAGTATTGCACAAGCCCATTATATAATGGCTGGATGTGACCAAAGTAGATTATCACAAAACTTGTCAGTGTTCTAATGAGGCTCTGTTGAATATTGTGCTGTTAATACATACTGCCATGGTTCGTGAAACATAAAAACCTACCTTTCAGAATTTTTTTTGTCTGGATTTATTATCTAACCCACCCAAGGGAGAAAAATAGAAGACATGAAATGTACAGATTGAGTCATCAATGTTCGGGAAATAGTGACTAAGATTCCAAATTTTCCAGGCAAAGTATTAACTAAGTAGTTATTCCACTAAGTACTGTGTTGAGTGTGTTTTATCACCAGAGTCTAGAAGTGGTGGATTCCCCTCCCTCTGAATTCAAGGTTGGGTGGCCACTACAATGGATGGCCACCAGTGGCGAAGCATCCATGGAAGATGTGGAAGCAGTGCTTCCCTTAATAAATGTGTGGTCATTTTAGAACTACCCGAAAAATATTATATTAGGCTACAAAAATTTTCTACAGTGTATCAGACTGATGCATGTTGGACATTGGGGAATAGTGTTTTACTCCAGGAATGATGAAATGTAGTTTAGTGGAGCACCCTGTATCCGGAATGTTCGGGATGTGAAGCATTCCGGATAACAGAAATTTTAGAATAACAGAAGTTCATTGTTATAGTGGGTGGCCAAGGTTGTTTTTACGGTGTGCGGCACACAAGAAGTCCTATTTGTTAATCAAGATAATGGGTTTCTTACAGAATCATAGCAGAATGAGCGACGAAGCATACGAGGTAGTTACCAATTTGTCTCTAAAGTCGGCGGACTATTAATGCCATGCACAGGAAAAATAAAAAAATAAAAAAAAATTGAGTTATAATAGTTGAAACATATACAGCATTGAATAATTCACAGATATGCTAAAAACGTCATAAATTAAAAACTTATTCCCGCGGAAAACTTTGTAGATGAAAAACTTATTCCCGGTTGAACTTTGCTGTTTTGCGTCGTGAAGTCGGTTGGGGTGGGTAGGGTGGTGGGTGACAGACGACAGATGTATCAGGCGGTTTGTGGTGACCTTGCAGAGGATACGCTCGCTTGAGCTATTGTGAGAGATGACTCACAACCAAGCACGAGCAGACTCAGTGTGAGAAAAGGCATATGGTGTGACGCCTGTCACGCAAGGACATTTAGATTTGATTGTCACGTGTTTTGATTAAGTGAAACAGTCCATTGGAAAATAATTCTGTATGCACACAGAATTAAAGTTGGGCGTAACACATTACACATGTTCAGTGTCAATACCATGCATGCCTAAGTTTTTAAAATGTGCCGTGTGAAGTTATACGTGCGTACGTCCATGTAGATTTGCATTGATAGGCAACCTCTGTGTGAATGCTGCAGTGTTTAAACTGTGAAAGATAGTGTTGCAGGCACCTTTTTCATTATAGGTACAGGTTTATTTTTCACATTAAATTGCAATGCTTAGTTAAATAAATGTGGGACGTTACTATACATGTAACTGAACAACACGGTAAAAAAAATTACATGAATCAAAAGATAAGTAAATATTAAATTTCACATTAGTAAAAATAATATAAATACATAATAGAGTTGGAATAATATTTAAAATCTTTCTTTATGTCGTAAATTGTTGAAATGCCGACATCTTAAGACAAGCCGAGATGTTTACCAGACATGCCGGTATCTAGTTCTTTTAGTATTTTGACCTTCTCTTTTATGGAAATAACTTTTTTCTTACGTTTACTACCACTTGACTCATCGCTGCAACCACCAGGAAGTTTACATTTGGTAGACATTATCAGAGGTACGTAGTTGCACACTGCATGTCTAGCAAATTTTAGGCGAGACTGATGCTTCTCTTCCTCCACAACACTCGCTAACCATTAGTGTCTAGTGTTACCTGCACATGCACCATGTAGACTTAGTGGAAATGGCGCTGACAATAGGAATTTTATCTTTTTTGTCTTCTGGGCGCATTACTTTTTTTATTGTTTCTTAGATTACTTATTACTTCCGGATAACAGAACTATGGATACGGGGTTGCTCCACTGTACAGTAAAACCCTGATTTTACTAGTACTGGATTTTACGAAGCAGCGATTGTTACAAGGATATCTTCAGGAGCCATAAAAAAATATTAGAAATTATTTTTAAAATTGAAAACTGAAACATTTTTAAAAATTGCAATTATATCTCAGTACAGATAAGTTCTTGCATCTACAACGATGAAATATATGGTTCACAGGGTTACTTCTTGTAATTGCCATGTCATGAGATGAAAATCATAAAAGGAACGACAAAAATCGGTCATAAACTGCGGTAGATGTGATTTGAAACGAGCATTTTCTATGGGGCCCGAAGGCAGACTGCGCGCAGAATGTGCTAATCTATACATCACAATGTAATGGTCTTGTGCACCGCCTACCTTCCTCCCCTTCTCCTTTTCGAACCTATTGCCATACTGCATTCCTCTTATCACATCTGGTGCCTGGCAGCAGAAACGCCAGCACAGCAACAAATCCACCAACAACAAATGACGGAACAAGTTAAACATCCTCTATAACTTCACCCTTTTATCCACTAGTTCCATAGTCACTTTGCGTCATTTTTTAGTAAACTGTAGTATGGGCGTGTTGTTCGATTTTATGTTATGTTTTGCTATATTTCTGCTGTTTTATTTTAGTTTTTCTTCTGGTTTTCAAGTTTGGATTGCATTTGAATTGATGCCCAAAGAGTATTGTTGTGGGATGCATTCCACTTTGGAGCATTCACTGCGTGCTATCTCAGTACCTCCCGAGATGTGCATGAACATTTCTGAAATGGTTGTGATACTGTATGTGTGCAAGTAAGTTTGTATAAGGGATTGGGGGGAGTGGGCCGGCCAGGAGAGGTGTGTGAGGCAAACGAACCCAAGGGCAGGTGAGATAGTTTCCAAACCTGAGCCCCACACACAGAGATGTTGCTGCACACAAGCGACCTTCATCCTTCCCTCTTTTGCCCCTGCGCCTATATGCTCCTGACAATGCCTTGTCTGCAGAGCACACACATGTCTAAAAACAGCTTGTGTACCAAAACAGTGCACGTGTTGTGACAAGTAACCTGCCAAACCAAGTGACACTGCACACATATTTCATCTCCTGCTGCTACAATGGACCCCTCAAGTAATTTTCAATGAGAACATCAACACTACGTGCATATAAAAAGAAATCTATGTGTGTTGAAATTTTTAAAATTGAAGTTGATTTGAGGTAACTACAGCTACTTAGAGTTCTCGCTTTTAAAACGCTCGCGGAAACTTGCAGTGACGTCACAAACAATAGTACACACGGAGCCGTGGCAAGCTAGCTGACTGCTGTCGCACTCCGGCGGAATGCCAGACTACACTTGGTCAATAAAAAATGTTTTTTAAGTCTGTTACGGTGGTTTGTTTGGTTATACGTATGTTGACAATAATAAAATGTAACAAATGTTATATTCCGTAGGTATTCGAGTTGAAGGTTTTATAAAAGTTTAGTGTTACGCACATTGTTATATCGCACAATATATCAGAGCAATATCCAAGCACTGTGATATGCAATAATACATTAAATAATCCTATTTACTGGCGCAAACCAGTACTATATTCAATTATTTAATACCCATATATTTACTTTGCAATAGAACCACACCAAGTTGTCGGCCACGATGGTGCAATGGTTACCCTTTGGGCTGATATTGGAAAACTTGAGTGAGTTCAATAATCTTTTGGGTTAGTATAGTATTGTTTCTCAGATTTTGCATGGAACCGTCTATTCTTTATCCAAATTTAATATATTTTATAATCAATAGTATTTTGTATTTCATTACGGATGTTAGGTTCATATGCAGTGCATGAATTTATACAGCAAAGAATACTTCTGGGCTATTGTGTGGTTTTGGTTTAGCGTACCGCAAAAAAATGTTATTTATTTTGAATAACAGTGTAGCATAAGCCTACTGCAGTACTATTTACCACTAATGACATGTTCATTAGTACGTAATATGTGAAGTAACGAGTGATTGAACACTCACAAAGTGAACACATTTAGCCTAAATGCAAGTTTAACCATATATGACCTATTATTCTATCCTACTAGATCACATAAAAAAATCTCTTTTGCGATTCACTTTCAATTTAAATCGCTTTTTCTTCCGCGCAAATATGCGAAACTTGAAAATAGATGCTTTAAAAAATTTAATGAAACATTTTTGAATCAGACGTTTGTAAAACTATCTAATAGTATTATTTAAAAAATACATGATGTACGTGGGTTTTCATCCCGGATCCTTAAAAATAGTAGCCAAGTACAGTAACCAATATGCTACACTTTACCCACTGAGTGCTACGCTATCTTAAGTCTTTATATGACCAGTGCTGGCCGTTATGGCTTGTGACGTGGACCAATCAAAATATGTTTTTGGTCGTCTTCTGCTTCCCTGAACTTTGCTTGCTTCCCATTCCTAAAGTATAGTGTTTAGAAGAAAAATTATTTTTGGTATCTTCATATTTCTTCATTGTTAACAATATGGCATACATTTCAACGTATTTAGTTTCATGCAAGGGATCCATTGTTGCTCATCTATGTTGCATTTTCCTTGGCGAGTGCTGTGCTGTATGAAACTCACAGCTAAAAATAGATAACACCGCTCCTGACTCCATGCCAGCCAATATCCATTTACTCCAACCCCCTTCACTCCTGACAAGCCAGATTGTGCTTTTCTGCGCACATCATCAACTTCACTTAGGTGAAGCTAGAGGTGAAAAAAGATAACATAACACTGCATTGTTTTCTTTTTGGCTTCTTTTACAGTCATAGTATCATGCTAGTCCTTTTTTATTCTGTGATATAGTGCAGGGAAAAAAAAAGAAATGTGTCATTTTGTCTCTTCACCCTCCACCCTCCGGCCATCAACGGACATGGAAACAAAGGAGATGGCTTGGAAAAAGTGGGAGGTGAAAGGCATACAGTACATACACGAGGCTCTGCTTTGCAACCAGACAGGATGCACGTTACTGTCGGAACAGTTATGGGGGTGGGGGCGCGATTTGGCTACAGCTGCGATCCTGTGACGTATACGAGCACGGTAGTTGATGCTACCTATCTACTGTAGAGAACTGAGAGAGGAGAAGGCAAGGCAGAGCGGCAGGGTGGTAGTTAGGAACACGCAGCCCTCCACTTGTCGCCACGCGCCACCTCAGCAGCATTCCTGAACCTTGTCTTCTCAGCTCCCGACAGTACTTGACCTTGACAATTTCCGCTGTGTTATTGATCATTCAGCACGTGTGGCACATAGATATGCTGCAACATAAAAACTGCCTATGATGCAAATACTACTAGTCCCGCAGCTGTATGCGGCATGTGAACTGATAAGGGTTTTATACTCACTCAACAAGGGAGCAATAAGTGCGACTGCAGCCTGTGCGCCGAGAACCACTTCACCTATATTCGCAGTGCAGAGTGTTAAACTGGTGCACAGTGCCACATGACAACACCTTGAAAAGTCAGTTTTTAGCCCTTTTGAAGAGCTCTAAATTCACATTCTTAATAGGCGTTCTGGTTTTTAAAAAAATATAGACTATTTTTAATGTTTGTTCTTTAACAAACACGTTTATCTGTATCGCCTAAAACTGAAACAATTTACGTGCAATAACCAAAGAAAATTACTCAACAGCTGCACTGAAAGGCTTTAAATCATTGCTATATACTTTCACGTAAATAATACAAGCTGTTTTGTTAGTGTGACTCCCTGCCAGCCCAGGTGAGTAGGATGGATAATTCGCCCACAGCCAGCTGGGAGGGAGATGAACCAAGGCCAGCCGATCTCCCTTCCCCATACCACGTACATAGTGTGGCTGCACCCAGCACTGACGTGGCTGCACCCAGCACCGGCGTTGCCACACCAGAACCGGCGCAGGCGTATCTCTGCACACTGTGTTTTCAACAATGTCAACAATATGATCTATGTAATAAAATCTCAACTAAGAATTTAACTTTTCAGTAATAAATCATATGATTTTTCCACACCAAGTCAATGGAAATGGGCATGTCGCACTGTATTCATGACTTTTTTTGTGGTAAGGAGAGACTGAAGATTGTTTTTTAGAGTATAAATTATGTTAGTGAGGCATCTGACAGGTTAAAATAATTATTTAATTTTAAAAATTGTATGTTTTTCACCAGAGATAACTGAATGCCTAAACTTTATGCAAAAAAAAAAGTCTAATTTTTGTGTGTATAGTATAGGGTTTGTCAAGATCAGCGCATAAAGTCCCTATTCTTCTATTACGACCCTCCCGTTTTTACGACCCTTTTCCCGGAAACCATGGGGGTTCGTAACAACGGGATTATACTGTATTTACTCATGTATGAATCACAATTTTTTTACGTTTGATTTAGAGCATAAAAGAATGTTGGAAATGTAGATGATACTCAAGTCATTTATTCGGTGCAGTGTCATTGCATGTCAGTGTTATTAAACTACCAGTGAAGGCTTCAGTGCATGGTACTTTTTACAGGATTTGACTCCCAATACATTCTTGTCTATTTACACTATAAAATCAAGCCTGTTGTCGTACGCGCATGTGTGCATGGCCAAATTTTTTTTTTTCTCCTGACAAGCCAGTTGACTGAACTTGCCACACGAGAGAGGGGATGTGAAATGTAGCTGCCAAGGTCTTACGCACTCTCCCTGCCTCGGTTCAGCTACAACGTTGCTACACATTGCACGCAACATAGTTGCCACGCATCACTCAACCAAGTTGGGTGGGTTTCCAACTGCCATATACTGTGTATCCCATTGTAAGGTACTTGGCCTACATACCCTATCTAATTTTTCCAAATTTGTTTGTTGTGCGGAATTGTAGCTTCGTGTTGGCATAAACGTAACGTAACCATAACTTCCGTAACTTTGAAATACGTTTTTACGTGGTTTTTCGGCGTCGGCATAGGTCTAATGGGATCCCGAGATGCTTCATGGAGCACTAGCTATAATGGAAGGGTGTAGGTTAGGTGTCGCCCGGTGCTTGGGAAACCTAGCTTGCCGAATGTAGTGCGTCGAGATCACCGAGTGTTAGAATTAAGAAAAGACATGTGAGTAGTACCTAAGTTGCAGAACCGGGACTTAACACCTCAATGTTGGTGTAGTCCCAGGCAGGAGTACAGCAGAACACTTTCAGTTAAGCGAGACGTAATTTCCACAGTAACTTATGTGTCTAACCTATTAATTTACGAGCGGTGGGCTGAACCATAAATACGAGCAATTTCTGTTAACAATTTGAGTGTAATGTGTGACAGGCGAGAGCATTCAGGACTAAGGAAAGTGTAATTGTGTATGTGGAATCATTTGTTATTGTTTTCATTGAAGGGGGAAGCCATCTTGTAACTTTTCCTTCTTGTTAGTTGCCCAGAGATATGTAAAGTCTCAAGGATCGCCGAGCGCGATGGAGTTGTGTCAGTAGAGACTGGGATAATGTGTTTTCTCTGATGGAACAATCATTTCAATGAGTTTAGGAATGCTCTCGGTATGTAGAGTGCTAACCTATGGAGATCGTGCTGCCATCTCTGGGCACTTCCGGAGAGAAGTGAGGAGGATGCTGGGAGTCCAGCATCCTGGATGTCTTCTTTCTTAGCTATCTGAATGTCGAAGTGATCGGACGCGTGCGGGGAGAGCTCCCGTGGGCGCACGTGCCATGGAGATCCTTTAACATCGGGGCTATAGCATTCTGTTTTCTGGTAATGTGAGCCATCGGGCTGCACAAATTATACTATTGTTCCGAATTTAACTTTTCGTTTAGTAGTATAAATTAGATGTAGGCTTGAGGTGAGAGCCCACCGCGTGTGTTGTACAGGGATCTGTAATGGTGTTGTTCAGATTGAATCTGTGAATACAATAAACATCGTGCAGCCGAATGGTACTTTGATCATTTATTGGTAATAACGATCTCTGTGTATCCCTAACGAGGTAAATACAGTATTGGTTTTCGCTCTTCTCTTATCGTATCCACGACACTGAGGTAAGAACTTGTGACTTTACCACTGAAACTACAGCTAGCTGAGGGCATGTTAAATCTAATATAATTCTACGGGCGAATTACCGAGGGTGCGTTCGTGGGAGCACGTGGTCGGCGTGGGCGCAACGAACTGCAGTATGTGTGTGAAGGGGAGCAGTGCCACCACACCATGTAAGGATTCCGTGTTTTGACAGCAGATGCTACCAATATTTTTAATACGTGCCAGATATGTGGCAACCATTTAAAACCACAGGACGTGACCATATGACCTGATGAAGCAGTAGTGGTAGCAGTGATCAACAAATCGGTTAACTTCCATCACTGACATTGAAAGTAGTGTGTATTGTACGTGAAAAATAAGTACACATTTTGGAGGAGACGTAATATAATAACACGGCTTCTTATCCTGGATTAGTCTGTTAACTATTTTACTATGTTAAAATCGATTAATTTTATGACTAATTTACAAACAACCACACCATTATCATTCAAACTATAAACAAAACAAAGCAGTTCCATTTGCGAGTGTGGAAAGTTACAGTGTTTGTGTGTTTGAGATTTATAATGTGATATTTTAATATTCTGTGTGTACATTTAATATATTGTAATGTGGGGATTATAAAACCCAGCCTGTAATCACCAATGGGATATTATGACGTCCGTCAACCATAACAAAGAGCGGCCTAATGCGTTACGAGTGTTTTAACTTCTCGTGTGTTCGTGTACGTTTGAGATTCTTGTAAAGTGTTATTTTAATATTTTGTGCATTTATGTAATTGTAATATATTGCAATGCAGGATACCCGGCTTGATCTCGCCAACAACAATGGGATATTAAGACGTGTTTCGGAAGACAGGAACTTCAGCTGGCGTGTACAAAAACAGTCGCTTTTTTAAGAAGTCGGTAATCCTTCCAGAGAAAAGTGCTACTTAAATTTAAAATTGTTACCTAACTTTTATTTTAACAGAATTTGTGTGTAAACACTTACGGTTCTTGTAGTCCTATATGTAAACATGCTTTTTCAAGATGCCGACTCAATAAATTTTTTTCGTACGAAAAATTCTGTGGTTTTTTTTTTTTTTTTTAATTAGCAAGTAAGTGGTTAATATCAAGTCCACAGTCAACTGATATTTGTGCCTGTCAGCTGCAAAAATCTAGGCCTTCATATTACCAAAAGAAAAGGCCTGAAGACCTACGCCTATATATTTCCCGATCATTAAAGTGCACTTGTTTAATAATATGTGTCAATCAACAAAATTGTTTAAAGCTGATCTGGACAATTAGGCCTACCCATGTTTGTTTATTACTTATGCTTTTTGTTGATACATTTTTTCCATTTCTGTGTTGAGAGCACAAATTTTAACTGTTTAGTCTACAATAAGTATGTTAACAAGTTTTTTAAGTATTGTGAGTTGCATGACAATGGTAACACTAATATTTCAAAGGTAGGCCCTAAGTTTTTTTGGTAGTCTACTACCAGAAACTTAAACGAGGCCTATGTGACTTTATGATCTGATAGTGCAGAACCAAATTGAAGGCCACACATGACAAATAATTGTGATAATGTTTGCATGAATTATTTTGTTTATAATTTTGTTTAAATATGTTTGCTTGCACTGTCATATGCTCTTGCAACTTCAGTTTGTTGTAACCAAATAAGCTACTATTATTTAATCTTTTTAGATGTCAAGTAGAAAATAATGTTTAAATTAACTTAACATCTGTAGAGTAGGCTATCTATTTCTGTAATATTAAATAATTTCATTAACATTGCCTACCTAACCCTAGTAAGATTAATGTGCAGCTAGTATTGAAAATAAATTATTTGTCTGATATCTAAAAAAATAATGTAAAGAAAATCACAACACAATTTGGATATTATTGCAATCATAATATACCTTAACTGTTGACGGTTTGATTGTCAGCTGGAAAGCACATGGTGGTGGAAGGATACATAGTGTTTTTGTTTACATTGTCTTACTTTTTTCATGATCTGTCAAATAAAGGAATTCTTATATGGTATGGACAGTACTTATGAATGTATAGACAATGGTCATTAATATAAGTACTTGAAAGGTACTAAATACTTTTACTTACAGAAGCGCAATCATGTACTGCTTTCAAATATTTTGTGTTAATTTTCTTAGGACAGCTGTTTGTATTCATTCTCTATGATATGTGCAGTTGTAATGATTCATTTTAAAAACATGTTATTTTTATTAGAATTAATTGAAGCTGCAGTAACATAAACAATGCCATTTTAATGCAATTTTTTGGGTTTTGTGGGTTAAAAAACTTGGATATGATTTTGCGAGGTTATCAATTTTACGATTTTATTGATTCCAGTACCGTGAGGCCTTGTAAAATCAGTGTTCTACTGTGTGTAACGTAATCCACCCATTCAGGTGCAGTTTCCAAGCAATAAATGCACATATGCATACAGGCGAGGGCTGAACTGGTGTGTCACTCTAGCGGGTAGAAAAGAACTCAATGTCAGCCTACACCATGAGGCTGGGTGCGGCTTAGCCTACTGCTTTCAGTAGTGCAAAAACTAACTATAAACAGAGGATGAACACCTGTGGGAAAGTTAACATTTCACAGAATTTATTAAATATTATGTGTTTAATACAGTGATTTCTTGTTAGTTTTATTAGCATAAACCATGTTGTTCTATTAAATTGCACACTTCCATGTAATTAATGTATGCGAGTAAAGTGTGTGTAGCGAGCCATGCCGGGTAATATTGCAGGCAGGAAGCTGCTGTAAAAGAAGTTTTCACGCAAGTACAATGGATGCCCTGGATTTTCAGGTAATGTGTCATCAGTTTCAGATCAGTCGTCATAGATTAGCAATTGTAATTTTTGTAACTGTACTGCAGAAAAACTCAAAAACACTCCATTTAGTGCACTTAGGTTTGAACACAAAAATTAAATAATTATTTCTGGCAGACCTACTCCTCTAGCTCCAGAAACAAAAACTAAGAAATTCACCCGGCATTTGCATTCATGTACGTACAAAGATATGTTTCGGTCATGTGGCTGCGTGAAAGTGATGAAACTTTTTTGTTGGTCTTGCTTATTTTTTTTCAAAAGAAAAACCTGTGTGGACTATTTCTGGTTACAGTGATTTAAGTAATCTACAAAAGACAGAAAAGTCGCTCAAACCCAGTCATATTGCGTGTTTAAAAGAATTAAAACAGTGTGGTAAAAAACATTTTGAATTTGCGGTTAGCAGTCAGTATTGGCTTAGCATCAAGATTCACAACGAGATTGTGTTAAAAAAAAATCAGGCCAATTGTGAGCCATCTGATTATGCGATGTGTTTTCTACCAAAACATGGACTGGCTTTTCACTGCCACAATGAATATATTAACATTTAACAAAGGGAATTATATTGAATTTCTCAGTGAATTTGCTGATTAAGATAATTAACTAAGAATTCACCTTGGGACCTTAACTGTCTTCACAGGTTTGTCAAGTGACATTTAAAGTGACATCCAGTTTTCTCTGTCTCCACTCTTGCTGTGATAAATATAGACAGAAATATCTGAATCATCTTTTGTGGCTCTGATATTGGACAAAACAATATACATAACAGTTAAATCACAGTTATTGTCAGTACTACATTATGTTATCAGTGATAGGGATATTGAGGAAAGATTTTTGAAGTTCATCGTTGTCAGCGATGATACATCAGCCAATGGTCTTTACTGGCATGTACAAATCTTTGAAGATTTTCACTGTACTGGTAAGTTAGTAGCATAGACCTACGACGGAGCTGCGGTGAGAGCTGGAGAGCACGGTGGACTGCAAACAAAAATTAGAACATTCTGTGGTCTAGTTATTTTTGTCTACTGTTACGCCCACCAATTAAGTCTGGTTCTTTCCCAGTCTCTTATTTACTGTAACAATGCAAATTTTTCTTCATTTCCCTAGCAGCTTTTGAAATTTTTTTTTTCTTTTTTAAATCAACAAACAATGCAAGCGGTGAATGCATAGATGAAAAAAATGTTTTCCACACTTACCCAACTCACTGAAACTACAGTAGTAAACTAGTAGAAGCTGTTTAGGAGCACAAGGAAAGTATCCGAGATCTTTTAAATGCTATGGTAGAAAATGTTGACAAGTGGGATTCCAAAACACTTTTTTCTGCCCGTGGTCTTTTATCACATTTAAAAGGTAGTATTTTTCACATTGGTGCAAAATTTTCAAAACTTTCTTAATGGAATACTTCGAAAAAATTCAAGACTTCGAGTTTCCATATGATGCACAGTTCGATGTAGGAGTTTAGCAAAATAATGTAATAATTTTGCTTGATTTTGGCTTATTTTTGTAACAAATTTGGTGATACCTTTGGTGCGAAAATCAGAAAAACTGGGAGGGTTATTGCTACCAAAATAATTAAGTACAAATTATGATATATTTGTAACCAAGCAATTTAAGGATTCTTCACTGTGAACATTATCTTCCTTTATAAAAATATTTTCGTAATCCATGTAAAACTATCAGGTGCAGCCTTAGTTTCTTTCTCGTTCACTCATATTCTGTTTTCCAAACTCAAGTGAAAATCAGCAACATAAACTTCTATATAAAGATAATAGAAAACGTCAAGAGCATTTTAAACAATTTCAGAAATAATTTTGAACGAATGTAGGAAAATGTTCGTACTGGATGTGAATGTGTTTCTTCAGCAGCAAAATACGCTCACATAGATTCATTATCAAGCAAAGATAAGAAAGTTGTTTACAGGAGGCTTTTTTTTCAGGTTGTTGATGCCATTACTGTGCATGTAACAGAAATTTGCGCAAGTACCTAAATTTAAATTCCTATGCTTGTTGGATAGCAGACGTTTTCTTCAGCTTGTACAGAATTTTCCAGAAGAATTTTTTGTCTGTCTTGAGGAAAACTGCAAGAACTTTTTTGATCTGCCAATTTTGAGAAGTTAACTGCACTTGCTTTTAATGGACAGTGACATGAACAAAAGTACTGTATTAGATCTTCACTTCCATGTGACAACAGAGGAACTGTGTACCCCAGAAGTACATAAACTTTCGTAGCTTGTCATGACCATACCAGCTTCAAGTGTTTCAGTTGAGAGATTGTTATCAGCTTTAAAACAGTTAAATCAAATAATTGCCAAACAGCCTGCGCCAGGAAAGATTATACATGTCTAGGTGTTGCCCGTGACACTGATACTGTTCTTCAGTAAGACAGTTGGTTTTCCTTTTATGCATAAAACTGAAATGTATTGTCACAGAAATCAGGCGTCTACTTAAAGTCAGTGTTTCTGTGTGCAGTCTGTGAAGTCTAACTGGCTGGGGTAACTATACAGTTAGCTTCTTGCTCTGTCTCAAATCAGTTACTTGCGACACAAAGGAAGATATATTAGCAGCCAAGGTCGCAGTGTCTGTCGCTCCCCGTCATTGCTCAGCTGCTACGTTGCCACATTACATGCACTAGGTTTTTGTCATGCAACCGTCTAGCCAGCTGCATGCACTGCCTGTTGCCATGCATTGCTCAGCCAGCTATGCCATGGCCATACACTACTTCGCTGTTTATAGAATATTCATGGTCTTTTATATCCATGGAATGTGCTAAAAAATTGTAAATTCTAAATATATGTACTAAGAGTTGAGTCATATTGAGTTTAAAAAAAAACTTTCTACACGGCAGTAGATGGGTACGATAGGTTTAAAAAAATTTAACTAAAGATAAATATGTTATTAAATATGAAAGTTAGCAACGTGCACCTGATAATGTAACCAAAAAATAAATGTTCTTGAATGTTTCTTTCAATATTAACATTTCACATCTTAAAAGTGCTGCCTACTTTGAACGGTTTTTGGTGTTACAAACCTCAGAAGTGCTGGAGCTATAAAAACAACCTTGAAGCACACGTAAAATGCCACATTGGTATAACGAGCATGCGCTAATCTAGCGTTTAGGTTCCCTCTTATCCATTTTTACTATGGAACTTAAAGTAGTGGCCATATGATTTTTTTTTATTGGTAGAAAGTTTGTTACAAAGTTCAGTACAGAATTCTCTCTCAGTTTCACATATATTTAGTAAGTACATTTTGAGGTATGGTACTCTGAAGAAGAAGTTTTTTTAAGCTACGATAGTGGGTATCTTTACAATGACATTATGTACTTGTCAGAAGTGTATTGGCATAATGGGCACACATGGAATAGTTTCTTAAGAAAATAAGTATTTTCCTGCATGTTACAAGCAATTCAATGCACGTGGTAGGCGGTGTCTTTGTCGTAAAATCTTCTTGCTCATATATTAAAATAAACCTAAACTAGCTAAGTAGTGATAGAAAATTTAGTTTTTATGTTATTTTATATTAAAAGGAACTGTACAATACTGAAATAATAGTATGCTGTATTCAGGAGTGCAGCAAAAATATAACAAATTCTATTCACTAGAATATATGCCAAAACTTTACAATTACAGTGAACCCTCGATAACTCGGACCTCAATGTCCGGGACTTCGGATAACTAGGACAGAATTTTTAAAAAAAATTTAATAATTTTTAATTAATTATTTCTTGGTTAAAAGACTTAAAAAATCATTTCTGCTGGATTTAAATTCATCACATTATATTTTATAACAGTATTAAACTTTATAACGTAGTCATCCATCGCTACTTAGGCTTTAATAACCCCACAGTAAATATCTGGCAAGTTCCATGTGGTAAAATTTTGCTAGCGAGGCTCGCGACGCGCGTGTAAAGATGCAACGCAGCAGGCCGACCTCTCACTTCTTTATCTTTCCTCCCTCTTCTGCCAGGAATGCACGTGTGTCGTAAATAAACATTTCAGCATAGTGCTTGTGAAATGACGGTAACTACTGGTTACATTGACACATAAACGGAAAATTATTTTGTTCTGGTATGTGCAACGAATTCAGGGCTGCAAAACAAATTGTTCCGGACATTAAAGAAAAATTAAAAATCATTGCTTAGCATTGCGATGTAGAAAAAGTGGTGAGAGGGTTTTACGCCCCTTTAACAACAATGTTTTCAAGAGCCGATGTGGGGGGTGAAAGAACAACACAACATCCATGCCCAAGCCGGACACGATGAGTCACGCTCGCTGGTTGATGATGCTCTGTTGATAACGTAACAGCGTCTGGAGAGTTGTAACATTTTAAGCGCAAATCGGATTTGTTTACAACTACTTCACGGGAATGGACCGTAAAATGTAAACGTCTTATGCTGGGTAATTTTAAACGATTTTCATTGAGTGACGCACGTGAATGGATTAACACGATTTTGTAGTCTTAATTTTTCCATGTTTACTATACACCAACAAAATCTTTCTCTTTATTTTAGAAGAAATGGTCACGTTATTAACGGGTAAATATAGAAAAAATGTACATTTGTTATATTCTACACCAAAAAAATGTAGAAGGTAATTTTTTTGACCCCTTATAATGGCAGCACCCCATTTTTTTGGGCCTAAAATATGGTCAAAAATATCCGGCAATTACGCGAGTAAATACGGTAAAATTGTGGAACATGATTAAAATTTTATTGCTTTATAATATGACAATTTGTGTAAGAATAAAGCTGTAAATTATGTGTTCTATGATGCAATTTACATACATAAAATTAAATTTTAAAATTGGTGGTGTTAAAGTGTGTTCACATATTTACAGTGACCCAGAAGGATTGTTAATTACAGTACCGTTTTAATTTGTGTATACGAAGAAAATTATTTTGTGCCTTTGTACCTTTGTAGGAGGGTAGAGTAACTATCAGGCTAGCAGCTGGCTGCTGCCCCTACGCTGTGACATATGGACGTAAGGTATTTTTCAATGTAAACATATTGTGCGAGATGCGTGTGGTCACGTGCGGTGTTTGTATTGCATGAGACAGCAACTACTTCCGCGTGCAACCTCGCTAGCTTATCTCCAACGATCATTTCTTATCTCTCTCACACGTGCAGGCACATTGGCTGTCGCCAGCCAGACGAAAACTTTTATGTTATAGGAGGGTGCCTTGGTGCCAGCTTCTAGCACATAGATAAAAAAAAGGATCAGCCAGAAGTAGCAGCATAAAAAATAAAGATCTGACTGCACACATTGTTTGACATTCTTTCATAGTCCTTCACGTTAGTGTTAATTTTCCCACTGCATGGCGGCCCTCCCGTAACTTGATACGATAGTTACGTACAAAACAGTATTTATTGCAGCCTCTTTTGCTTGTAGAAACGATAGCGTACTAATTTCTTCGCGTTTCTTGTGATTAATGACTGATTACCCCACCTCCCCGGACACCCCTCGATAACACGGACAAATCGTAACTCGGACAGCTTCTTCCCCTTTTAGTCAGAGTTATCGAAGGTTCACTGTAATACATTTTGAGGGAGTATTGCCAAGATGTTGTACATTTTGTTGCTGTGCAAGATGATTCAAAAGGAATGTGTTAAAATATTTGCTCATGAAGTTAAAAAAAATTATTGAGATTGCCTTTCTCCCGTCCTTCTCCTCCTGCGAGCTAGTTCCTCCTTTCGTCCCCCAACCCACCCTAAATTGACTTCAAAAAATCGTTCAGTAACTTTTTTTATTGTTTATAATTATATTTGTCTGAGAGAAAACTGTAACTGAAATATAGGTTCAGAAGAAAGATTGCTGCTGTGATTGAGCACTGGATTGTTGAACAACCAAAGTGGAATACAGGCATGGTGCTTAGCCACCCCTAGAAAGTTGTTAGCCTTTTCTGAAACTCTACTTTTCATGTAAAATGCTCTGGAGATCTCGCAGCGAGAAAGCGGCTATAGTCCTCCCTAAAATTTGATGATCGGTACTCCAATAGATACAAGCTCCAAGAGGAGAAGTGCTTCATTAAACAAGGTAAAGTTTTGGTCAAGTAGTTGTGTGAAATGTTCTGTTGTATTATTCTACTATATAGTTACTACATGTAAATATTCAGATGCAAAAGTTTCTTTTGTAACAGGAAAAGAATAGCAGTGTGTAGTGCTGTAATGTAAATTTTTCGTTAGGAGATTTGAAATTAGTCAATTGTAACAATTTATTTTCTGTAAGGTTTGTCATCCTTAATGGAGTTTAATGGTTTCAGGTTTTTCTTACTTGATGGCTCGTGTAGAAGAAGAAAAAAATAATTAATGTGATCCTGGATAGAATTTCAACAGGTTTGCTCCATACTTCATGCTATATGCATTACATACGATAAAAGTTACATACAGTAGATACTTACTATTACAACCCACCTTTGTAATACAAACCGTTATTGAGAAACCTTAAAAAATTGTTAGTTAAAAAGATTAATAATGTCAAGATTTTCAGCAGAGAAAGGTAGTTTAACTTTTTATGGCTGCTTCTCACACAGTTTTCCTTACTAGCAAGTGTAGATACGTTATACTGTATAGTAGATAGCAAATTAAGATTGACTTATAGATTATTGAGTTTTACAGCATGTCAGTGGGGTCCTATGACCCCCTAATAATTTGCTGTAAGGTTCGAGTTCTCAAAAGGCCTGTTGCTTAGGCGCAGAATAATTAAGTAGAAAACACTGACTGCTCGTCAGCACATTTTTCACTTTAACCTGTGACTCCTTTTATGCATACACCTTCTGCAGCCTCTGTAGAAATGTCTCATTTAGAAGATGTATACCCTTCAAAATAAACTAATATTAATACTTAGTTTGTTTCAAAGAAATATTGGTTGATCTCCTTCCGGGCCTTCGGAGGAATCATTTTTAGTTAGAATGTGTGTGGGTGTTCACAAAAAATTATTTCAGTAGAAAGTATTTTCTAGCTTTCAGAGAAAAAGAAAGTTTAAAATGGACTCTAGTTCCTGAAAGTTGTGCAATATTAGTTTTATTTTATGTTAAAGGAATCTTGTAGATGCCCTTTAGTAAATTTATTTTATGCTGAGATTTCTGGGAAAATCAAATAAAGTAGAATTAGCACTGGCCAAATGAATGTTGCGCTGTATTTAGTCATTTTTGGTGACCTAGAAGGTTGAATATTTTCTTCTTTTTTGTAATTTTTTTATGCATCTACTTTGTTGCACGAGGGAAAATTGAATACTGATATAATGAGAAAATTATTACTTTAAATTTATAAAGGCAGGGTGTGTCAAAATATGTCAAATGTGTCATAAAATGTTTTTTCTTTACCCCTTGCTTTTTTTCTCCCTGCCTTCCTCTATTCTTCTTTTACTTTTTTTCCCAGAAATCATAAAGGTTTGTAACAGTGAGATTTTTCTGTAGATCTCTGTATTACATTTTTTATGGAAAGCTTCAGCAAGCTTTAGTCAGGTTTCCAAAAATGATTCAAAACGCAAGTAGATGTTACATACTTAATTACACAACGATTCTTTTCAGTATAGGCTTCTTCTTTGACAGCATAGTTGGCATCTGCTACATGCTAGGCTGTGAATGCAGTTGATAGTGTGAATTTATTGTGATTTTAGGCAGTTTTGTTATGAGAGTGTTTTTTATGACTAAATAAGTGTTCTGATATAAGAGCAATAGCATGTCGACATAAGTGAAAAATATTAGGTATCTGTACATTTTGTACTGAGGTTATGTCTATAAATAAAAGACTGTAGTTTTATTGACTTTTTGACTTTTAAAACTTGTGCAATTAAGTGTATGCATGTAGAAAGAAATGTTTGAAAAGGTATTTGATTAGTAATTTTGTGTAGTTCAATTGGAGCAGTGTTGAGCATATTTTATTTAACTAGTAGTTACTAAACTTCCAAATGTGTCACATACTAAATTGACATTAGCGTTCTATAGGACTGTTAATGTTACTGAAATTTCTCGTTATGGAAAATAAGTCTCTAGCTGCACGTGCTACTTTTAGGCACTCCACATCAAAATGGACCATGCACAATGTTAAAATTTTCCTGAGTATTTAATGCTATTAGCCAAACCCTGTTAACTATGATATGCTTATACTGGCAGTGTGATAGTGGCATTCACATTCTCGTCAAATTACCGTTAGATTCTCTGTCTCAATGTACAGTATCTTACCACTCTAACAATAATTACAATACTACCTCTTCATTGTGATTTTTTGAAGCTTATTATCATTAGACTTTATTCAGCTATATTGTTTGCTTCACCTCTGATGCATATGGTTCATGTGCTGTCAGTGGATAGGTTCAATAATGTATGGAATGAGAAATTTATATCCAGACTAAATTAAATCTTGATTCAACATATTTCTCCACTCATCCCACGCAGATTTTGGATGATCTTTAATGGAAATACGAGGAACAGTTCCTGTGCTGGGTTCAGCCCACCATGCTTGGCTACAGGGTTCCTCCAACCTTATCTGGTATAAAGTTAAAATTTAATTATGTTGTTCATTTTATTTTAAAATAAAATATTAAGTACAAAAATTAACATTGTAACATTACAGAAGTAAAGATAAACTGCTTAGGTTGCACTAAGATACAACATTGCCAACCAGAGGATCATGGCGAACAATGACTTTCCTTCCACACCTACTGCTGCACACCATCAGGCTTTTCACTTCCTGCTTGTAATTTGGCTTGGCTTTTGTGCTTCATCGCCAAAGTGCACATACTAATGAAAATGCAAGCAGTGTTCGTGGGGGCAATTTACTGTCTTAATTTAACAGCAGTCCAACTGAGAAATGTACAACTGCAGTGGAAAAAGTGGAAAATTGTTAATTGTTCTATAGTGTGCATCATGGCAAAGAATATTATAGAATACCTGCACCGCCACCCTTTTCCTGCACCTTATGTGCTCTATTGTAGGGCTGAGGTTGAAACGAATGGTGTTCATTAAATATGTATAAAATCCCTGTTAACCCGGTTATTACTCTCTCCCTGCAAAGTTTCTATTCCCTTTGCACTTACTGCTGTATCAAACTTCTGTTATTCTGTCCCCTTGCAGCAACCAACTAGACCCTCAACACTAGCCAGTTCATAATTTGCATGTCGTTGCCAAAAATTTAGACCCCAGAACTGGGGTAATCTGTTGCTTTCAATGAGATGTAGGACACACATGGTCCAAAATGTAGGGCATTGTATGATAATATTGGATATCATAGATTGTAAGTGCAGTGAATGTCGAGAGGTGCTGAGCAATAAGCAATCATGCAATGTTGTATCACTTAATACAAATATAAATTACACAACAATGACATCCAAGAAATCCTTTAGATGTGCCTATCCACTTTAGGTCGGCGGTGTTACAATGTTTGTAGTACAGTATCAGTTCAATGCAATTTATGTTTAATGGATTCCAAACAGCCAACTTTATGTTGAAATTTAGTTATTAAAAATTTAAAGAACACCTGTCTCGTTATCCACTAGAATATAAGTTTTGTGACGTTTCAATACAGACAAGAGGGCTGTTGACATAAAGTGTTAGATGATTTAATTCTGTGTTTGGTGATATAGATTTTAAGGTCATGCTTACCAGTTTGTACTATTTACGACATAATTATTTTTAAGTCTAAACGAGAGCAGATACCAAAATTATGTTAAGCAGTTTTGTTGAAAATAGGTTTGACCATGTTGGTTATTTTTATTTAAGAAAGTAAGTGCTATGGATTTAGCTCATTGTTTAATTGTGGTTAATTTACTTATTAGGAGAAACCATATAATTTCTGTCTCAAGAAAGTTACCTATTACTACATAAACCATTTTAAACAAAACAGCCAAACAAAATTGTTGCATCTGCTCTTGTTCAACTTTAAAAAATAGCGAAAACGGGGAAGCTAAGAGTAGTTTTCTTGCGCAATAAAATTTTACAGAGAATTTTATCAGTGTTATAAGGCACTTTTTCATATTTAAATTGCAAGGTTTGCAGTAACATTGAGTAGTGAAGTACAATAAAAGTGCGAGCGAGACAGTCATAGTTGTTATCTGTGCAATAGATGTGCATGTATTCGGCACTTATTGCCACATAGGCGTGTTCACAGTTACGGCGCTAGTGACATCAACCAAGCTTACAACACTTCATTTTAAATGGCACGTAGATGTAAAAAAAAGTGGTCCTGAGAATTGAACAGAAGCTGCAGTTAATTGAGAGGTAAATAAAAGAAGTGAGGTGAAAGTGTTTTACTGCTCTTTAACAATAAGGTCTTAAGAGCTGAAGAGGGTGAAGCGAAGTGAAGGGACAACACGCCCAAGTCGGGATTCAAACCCAGGACTTCTGGCACTGTAGACTGGCACCTAACCGACTATGCTACGGAGGCCGGCTAGATAGAGGAGAGGCTGTGACAAAGCTTGCTAATGATTATAACATTGGTGTAGAAACCATTCACGACATAAAATCTAACAAAGAGGAACTCTTTGATTTGGCTGAACACTTTGACAGTGGTGCAATGGAATGCTTGGTCAGTAGCATTTGGGCACTGAATCATGGGTAGCAACAGCTGATTTTGCACAGACGGCGCCACATAACGTGTATGATTGTGTGGGTTGACGAGTTTCTATTCATTAATTAAAACTTTTAATACACTCTTCATTGAGTTGAAGAATTACCGTTTCTTAGTAAATGGCTACTGCAGACATTTTTAAAATACATATGTCATAGATCGTATTGAATAATAAACAGTGATGAAGCTAAATCAATTGTGTCACTGTTAACAAGAGACTATAATTTGGCTGCATATTTCTTATGATAAACGCACACAATTATTATACCAGGCAGAATTTCCAGGTGGTCAAGGTTGGTTGTTATTGTCTTCTGTAATAAACACAATAAATCGATGGAAACATTGTCAAAAAATTAGTAGGCCTACAGTGAACCTTCTCCTACCAGGCCATCACAGTGCAAGTTTCCATACAGCGAGAATCTTGCTTCATTAGTCTGCACTTAGAAATTATTAATTCATGTTGTATCAAATTGTTGACATGTTAATCACTTCCCTAAAACAAATGTGTAATACCCGGCAATTAATGTTGGCATGTAGAAGCTACAGAAAAATGAAGTAGGCCTATAGGTATATCAAAAAAACTGGTACTAATCATTTGATGATTGATAGCACTAGTTTCATTGAACTGTAACATTCCTTAAACGTTCTGGAGAAATTCGCATATGTTATTAATATACATTTCCTAGAAATAAATAAAAAGCTTAGGCCTATATTTACCAAGGAAACCAACTTTTACTTTAGGCTAGTAAATATGTATGTACCCACACGAACATATGACCAGTACATAAACGCTGTAATACCTTGCCAATCAAATGTAATATCAATTACGTATACTGGTTTTTTTATTTTAAAAATTAACTTCCCCCCCCCCCCCATTGTCTTAGGTTAGTTCAGTATGATAAAACCTCAAATTCGTCTCGCAGTTACCTCAACAAAGAGGGGAAAAAATTAAGCACGAAACCACGACAGTGTATAATGTAACAACTTCTCTATTTAAATATGTTCGTAAGTGACTTTGGAATGTTATTTCTTATTTACTCACAAGCGGTAACGTAAATCACAAGGTAGGTCTAAACGTCTATTGACTTACAGTAATAATCTGAGAGGACAGAAACATAATATTAAAAGTGTACTTCGACTCCTATAAATATGTGATTCTAACATAATACAACTATTAATTTCATAAACGGGCCTACAATTTCTTTAAAATCCTTGCATTTCTTTAAAAAATATATAAACTTAACTTGTAAGCCTATTCCCAGGGGAGGCTAAAATAATAGGCCTACAAATTACGGTACCTTATGATAGTAAGTGATTTGCACTATACACTGTTTTTGAAATATAGAAGTTGGCCAAAAAACTGTGCACACTTGTTTAAATTGTTAAGGTACATAATAAATCAGACAAAAATAAAATACAGCGAGCATGAAAACCAAGTGACTGACTGTCCGATGTGATTATTTATATTTTCAAACCACGGGACATTATGAAACTTTTTATCCATTCAAAGAACTGCTGTTAGTTGTACTATTACACGTTAAATATATAGCAATGTTTTACACGGTTCAGTATAAATCATGTAACAAACAATCTAATGCATTGAGCCTTATGGGAAACAAGCGATTGAATGTGCAAAAACAGCTGATTCTCCCAGCATGCGATCTGTTCTGACGTCACAGTCCAAGCCGTCCATTCCTTCGAAATGGAAGATTTTGAAATTTTCAATACACATAAATTTATTCTTATTCCATCCCAAGGTTGCAGCAGAAATTAACATTGTCACTGGCGAGGTCTCAGTCATTGGCGGGCTAGTTTAGTTATTAACAGTGTCATTGCAGTAGGAAATTGTACCGATAGTATAGTATAGGGTTTGTAGTTCAGACTTAGTGATTTTTTTCTTTTAATCCTTTGTAATATATTATCACTTTGTGCTTGTGAAATTTCATGTAATTGTTCTTGAAAAAGTTTCAGTTTGCCCATTCCGTTATCGTTGGAAAATATGAGGAAAGGCTCGTGACCTCACTTCGGAAAGGTGTGATAGCTCACAAAACACGTGGGTGCGGTGCCTAGGTTTGTTACACAACCAATGCCATTCAAGTGCGCCAACAGGCAGAGTGATGCAAGTTGCAACCTTGGAATGGATAGAGTGTAGATGTCACTGTTATTATTTGGTTCAGTCAAAAACAAGCCTTGTCAGGCCCTGTGTGCATGGTGGATTAAAGTTATTTAATGAAGCATCAGGCATTGAGGGAAAGTTCAGGACATACTCTGGATGGCTAACCAGATTTGAGCAGGAGTTCAGAATTCACAAAATTACTGTACTAGATGGAAAACGAAGTGCTAACGTACAAGCTGTTGAACAGTTCAGTGTAGGCATGGTGTGTATGTGTGCCCACTGAGCAGCAAGCAGTGAGTGATTGCCACCTGTAGTGTGGCACTGCTCTCTGCTTGCCTGGCGAAGTGGAAGGGAGGCAAGCTGCTGGCTTTTCGCACTTCCCTCAGCCACTCTAGTTCGAGCTAGGTAGCATGCAAGATCACGACAAACGGTGCAGTGTAGAACTTTCATTAATTTTTTTTGGTAAAAATATGCAATCTGTGTGCACCACAGCATATCACAATTTTTTTATTAGACTAGGAATAACAACGTGTTTAGAAACACTTAGATCTTATGACTCATCTCTATTGTTTGTTAAATATATTGCAGTTGTTTAATGTGCTAAAGTCGCTGGTTAAAATAACTATACCAAAAAGCGGGTAAGTAGTTGGACTTGTTTTCCATGCTGTCATTTCACTGTTCATCAGTGATGAACTTGCACAGTGGGTGGGAAGTGCACTGCAGACAGACTAATGTTTGGCTGTAGGCTGTGGACAGCTGGTCATTCTAATAATTTTAATTTGCATAGCTGTTTTCAGGAACCAAACTCCCAATGTAAATCAAGGACTCAATGTATTGTTTTCCTTGATTTAAATTTTATCAACATCCATCTGAAAGATGTGTTGGAGTCTGTAGGATGAATAAAACATTTCAACTGACTAGTGTGTGTGTGTGTGTGTGTATGTGTATGTATATGTATATGTATATTTTTTTCCCCATCTTTTATGTATTTGTGTATACTTTGAAACCAAAGTAAAATATAATTACAAGAAATATTTTGTGGTTATTTTAATATTGTTTTCCAACAGTGTGATACCAGTGTTCATCTTTCACATTATCAATCATAATTCTCTATTGTAGTCTACCTATACCTGTACAATTGGAATGTAAACCTTATCCCAAATCAATAATGAAGATCTGTTTTTTCTTCAGAACCTTTTAACAAATTTCATATTATGTGTTATATACAAAACATGTTAGAATGTAACATGTTTTGTACTTCATGTCTGCAAGTGAGAGTTGGGGTGTAAGTTAGCCCTACTTTGTGAGACAATGTATTGTTCCAACAGGAAAAAATAATCTTGCAAACCCTGCAAGATAACATTCTCAAGTCAACTGTGATGTTCATTAATGGCACTTACACAAACAATAATTTAAAATTGTGACTCTTTAAGCAATAATTTTTTGAAAATCATTTGTAAGGTAGATTAATGCTGCTGTTGCAGTGCGAGCACAAATTTCAACATTGCTGTCTTAAATATCGACCCCAAAGATATCGAAACCAATGTTTAAGGTAGCAATGATATGAAACTAAGAAAATTATAAAACGGTGGAATGAACATATTCATTTGCTATGTTAGTTCTTTTTTATGTAAATTATTACCTGATTAGAGTAGTTAATTGTTTCTCTATTATAGTAGGAACCAAAATGTTATGTCTGGTAAAACTAAACAATGAAAGTTATTTAAGTTTTAACATTTGTTTATGGGAAACACGTTAGTGAATGTTCACTTAACTGTTGTTTGGGTCAGGCCATGGCAAGCAGGAACATAGTTGAATATTTTCAGATATAATATTTGATAAAGGAAACTATTGAAATTCTGTGTATCAGGGTGTAAAGTTGTGGTAAAAAACTTTTATTAAGGATTTTGTTATTATTAATTTTAATAAACATGCCTTAAAGTCAACAAACAATACAATTTTCTGTCACGGAAGGACAACAACTTTGTAGAATTTCTTGCAGTTTAATGCCCTTTTTGCTAAATATTTATACCTAGACCTGGGTTCCATTACTTGTGTTTCTAGAACAACAATACTGTGGGTAAACAGGTGCTCAGCGGATGTGAGAATGCAGAGAGAGGCAAAGGTCGGTTCCAGGAAGAGAAAAAAGAAATGAAACTCAAAAATCATGAAAAGAAAAAAATTAAGAGGCAAGAACTAATTAGAAATATAGGTATTTTTTTTAAGTTCAGAAAATATGAGCAAGGTGAGAAAAAAGATGCACAGAAGAAAGTAAGGCAACAGAACTGCAATGACTGTACACTTCTTTCTCCCAGTGCTTTAAGCAAAAAGGGCACTTCCACGCTCACCAAGGAAAAGTGTTGAGGTTCTCGAAAAATTTGTTAAATCACTGTCATCAAAAAATTTAAGAAAGATTGTAAATTTAGCAGGACCAGCAAACAAAACCGAAACAGTATTTTGTAGTGAAGTGATGATCTTACAGATGAAACTATTAGTTCAGTAACAAATTTTTACGTAATAGATGATACAAGTTGGCAGTATGCTGGTCGGAAAGACTGTGTCTCTTCAAACTGCAAGTGGAAAATCGAGGTGTCAGGAACTGTTGTTGCTTGTGAACCTAAGTGAAGCATTCAGTATTTTCAATCAAGAATTTGCAGTTGTTTCACTTGGGTATTCCAAATTCAAATCCTTACGCTCTGAATATGTTGTTCCTATGACTCTTTCAGATCAGGATGTATGTGTGTGTAGTTATCATGCAAATGTTGGAACTGCTGATAAGTTCACTGAGGGTATGTTCCGAACTTACCTAATTCTATAAGCAAAGGACTTATAGAAACATTATGATGATGCCGGCCGCAGGGCCAGCGTATGGGTTAAGCCCATAACGGCACGAGTGTGTCCTTTCCCACCCACCTAAAGGTATTCTGACTCTCCCATAATCGTCCCGCAACCCCACAGTGTGTATGCATGCCAAATCATTCAGTGCGAAGTGTATTGTGTATCAAACAGCAGTGTACAGTATGTGCCGAAGGCCTTAAAGGTTACCAAGTTCGCTAGGTTTACTTTCGTGTTTTCAGCAGACATTTAGAAATGCATCATTCAATATCAGCAAAACATGTAACACAAATTATTATGTAATTTAGTGTGTGCCATTTTCATAAAATATTAATATTATCATTTCACGCGCATGAGGTACCGGAAGTGTGTAAACCCCGTAGCGAGGCAAGGAGCCCCTAGCGGCTGCCTTCCTCGCGGCAGTTCGTCATCGTCTTCTGGAGAGGTAAGATGTCTGTCCGTGTGCTCATCATCTTTTGTTTCACTGATTGTTAGTTTTCCATAGTCTCGTTAGTATACTGGTTCACCTTTGCTTAGCACACGTTACCATATATTCCCCATTGCATTGCGCATCCGCTTAACCTAATAATTGTGACCATTTTTGGTATTTTTTTAACTTAAACACCGCGTCGGATTTCACCGCCACGTGATTACGGACTTTTGTATCGGGATATCTGCACTCATCCTTCACCATACGAGGTTTGTTTTGGTATTGTTTTATTCAGCATAATTTTGCACACGTAGCTAGGGTTATTTTGTATTTGTGTAACATTTTAAGGGTGTAATTCATGTTTTTGTGACCGACCACGTGCAGGTTATTACACTGCCATTGTGTTCAGCATACATGTGAGTAGTACGTTGTACATTCATTTCATTATCACGCACTCATGCAATTCATCTCGTTAAAAGCATCACTCTGTGTGCAGCACGTTACGTGCCATTCACCCCATCACCGGCCTAGCATAGTTCACCACAGTTTTCGCACTGTACCGCTAACATCCCTTGTAGAGCATTACCACACTACAACGTGCACAGGAACGGCTGCCTTGTGACACGTTAGGCACGTGCTCACCGCAACTCAACTCTCTACGCCAGCTTCCAAGCGAACCTGACGGTCCATCATAGTGGCCGCCAGCCCCTCGCTGCTTAAGGAGGTGCACCTTGTGGTGTCATAGACTCACCTTTCGTACATCAGCTCCACATTTATCACTCACCAACCACTTGCGATATACCAGCCGGTCGTAGTCACTACGCAAAGTTCACTGTCACGTGCACTATCGTGTGCTTTAGGGTTATTGTTACTGCAAGGGACGCATCACTACGTTTACCTCGCTGCGTGCGTAATTCAAACATTATTTTGGCACTGTGTAACGTAAGCGTAATAAATCATCTGTAAGTGAAATACTGTTTACCTCATTTCTAGACCCCTAATATTGCCAGTGTAAGCAACGTAAGTTATCAGGCGTACTGGGGGCCAACATCCAGTAAGTGTGTAGTCCCTGTATAGTCAATGTCACGTGTATTAATCCATTCACGTGCGTTCACCACTCAATCACTCACATCAACGCGTCGGGTGGGATACCGAACACACCGAACAAACCACACCCTGAGGCCTAAGAGTCTCGAAGTGCAGTACCTGGGGAGTATTGCTGGCGCCCTTCACTCACATCAACAGCGTAGTTCGCTATCCCGATCTCATCCGCCGGGTGCGTTATGTAATGACAACCTACATTGCGTAGACAGGGAATGTAATGACTGCGGAACTTCAAATTTTGATATTTATTTCGAAGATCCCGAGTTGAGTGCCACACTGATTTCCTTTTATAAGTGGGGAACAGAAAATGACAGTCGTGAAACAAAGAATATCTGCAGACATTGAAACAGTTAAGTCAGAGCTTTACACACAGATGGAATCTCTTTCTCGGCATAATTACAATGCTAAAAGACAACATGTTGAATTACTAGCTTTGAAAGAGACACTTTCCACAAAAGAAATAGTAATTTTGGAAGACTTCACTGAAAATTATTTAGTTAGGCGTCAGTGTGAGATCATGCAGGCCCCCTGGATTTCACCAAGCATAACAGTTTTCATTGCAGTAGATTACAACAAAACTGAAGGAAAACTCAAACATTTATGTTATGCTATAGTATCAGATTCACTGAAACACAACAAAAGTAGTGTGCATGCATTCAATGAAGCTATTTTCAATTACTTGAAGGCAAAGCTCATGTGTGAAATTGATTTTGTTCACTACTTTACTGATGGTGCTGCAAGTCAGTCCAAAAGTAGATACAAAATATGTGACCATTTTTTTCATACCGAAGACTTTGGTTTCCCAGCTGATCACAGTTATTTTGAAACTTAGTACGGAAGTTAAACAAGTGGTAATAAGATCCGAACTCCAAAAAAAAAAAATTTTAATTTATTGAGCCCAAGATTTTGCAAATGCTGCAGCCAAAATGGCGAAATCCATCAATGTACTGTATGTACCAGAAAGTAAAGTATTGGTGGTTTAAAACAATTTAGAGAATCATTGGCAAAGTTGTCTGCCAGTGTATGGACTACGTAAGTTTCACTTTGATGTGGCATGTGAAGATAGCGAAAGTGCAACTTTATTAATAAATTCATTTTTTTCTGGACAGGAAAGTGAGGGTGTGTGTTGTGAGATGTACACAGTGCTTCACCAGATGTTTAAGAGTTTTCAGTGACAACATTACAACAAAGTGAAAGCTTAGAGTTGTGCCAAGGAAAATTTATCGTATGCAAAGTACTGTCACAAAAACACTTCATGTTTCGTTGTGTGTGCGTAGTTCAAGTAGTATTGTCTCCAAATGAATTTAGGGTGATGGGCTTGAGAGCATTAGATAGCTCAGGAATGTATTTCAATACTAATGAGACTGACATATTTACTATTTCAAAAAGTTACGTATTGCTCTTATTGACTGATCCTATAATGGAGTGTCGTGTTGGTAGTGATAAAGCTCGCTATAAATTTAGTGCTCCTGTTAATTTTAATGCTTAACAAATATTTGTGCTTGTGTAATTTGTTGTTACACATTTGTTGGAGCTAGTGTGACTTCTTGTTGAAAATGGTGCAGCAGTTATAAGGTGACAAACTTCTGCAGTAACACCTCCTTAAGTATTTTAATATCACGATTCACTAAAGGAATAATACAGAAATGTGTTGTTCTTTGTACAATAATGTTCACATGTGAAATGTTAAATATATTATGTCTTGGTGTTTATAGTTGTATGTAGAAAATATGCGACAAATTCCTTCCATGACGTCCTTCCATAACAACACCTGAAATTTTTATAATGTCTAAAATTTGCCAAAATAATTGTCATAAAAATTGTTTGATGTTAGTAAAATAATGTTTAATCCTGATATTTTATTTATGCATATAATGTAGTTTTGTATTACATTATTATATAGAGCTATAAATACAGTGATTATTTGTGTCAGCAAATTAATGTCTTTTTCCTTGTCCTTCCGTGACTGTATGCATAGTAATTTTTGTAAGTAACTGGTTATTTCATAAAAATCCAAATGGTACATACATAACTAGTTAAATCCACAACCTATTCATACTCAGTATCTGACCTATACCAGAAATTATCATAATTTTATTTTCACATTGTCGTCCTTCCCTGACAAATAATACTGTGGCCTGAAATGTTTGCTACAATCTGTTATTTAGTTATACTGTATATTATAATTTTAAATTTGAAGAGTTAACATAGTTTTTGTGGGGTGTAATAGTTGTAGTTCTGTGTTGAATTACTTTTATCAATTACTGAATAAGGGAACTTATGCTACTAAGTATTAGTTCAAGATTTAAAAAGGCATCACATAAGTCAACTGTTAATGCAGTTAATCTCTGCATGCAACAGTATTAAAATATTGTCATGAGGCTGGGCGTAGTAAAATAAATAAAGTAAAAAAAAAAAAATTAGACAAACAGATAGTTAAACAGATGTGGAGAAGTCTGTGTCGTTGCGATGATAGTTATGTTACACCTTGTTTGTAGCTAAAGTGTTTAATGTAAATGAAGTTTTTTGGGGGGGGGATGTGTGTAACTGAATACTAGCAATGCAAGCCTACAAGGTGGAAAGTAAATGAACATCACGAGTAAATAAAACAAGCATTTGACTGTACCATAACGATAAGCAATAAAGATAAAATAAACTCTGTAATTATTAAAACGGTACTGGGGGGTATAAACACATACGGTACGTAGCTCCTTAAGTAAAATAAAAGCAAACAAACACTTTAAAGATAGAATTTCCACCTTGTAGCCTAGCTACATAAAGTATTGTATGGTAAAGCACAACAAACATACTGGAATAAAATAATAACTCCACTTGGCAAACTATCTATTGCGAGGGGTGCAGAAAGATCGAACATAGACCAACGTCCCAATACGGGTCGCGTCTCCTATCTTGTATCACGCATGTACTTTCACCCATAATCATCTATAAATAAAGTAATTAAATCAAGATATATGTTCTGCAATTAGGGGCTGTCAGTTAATGTTAAGGAGACTACAGTTCGACTACTTGAAATAAAAGAATGAATTCAAATAATTGGAATTTATTGCAAAAGATTAAAATAAAATGTTATACAAAAATAAATTACATTATTGTTATTATGATGTGATGGTATTACATTAAGAAATGGTACTGCACAGTAAAGTGGTTTCTGGCATTACAAAACAATCCAGAGGTCATTACATTACTCTTAAACATTTAATAAACAGTGATTGTACTGGCCAACAACAAATACAAACGTCAACGTATCCACGACTATTACAATAAATACCGAACACGAAAGCTAAAGGGAAAATAATAATAATTAATAATAATAATTAATAATAATAATTAATAAAAATAATATAATAATAACCAAGAAAGAATACTTATCATTTTGATGTTCCTGTCCAGCGAAGTCTCATCCATCTCAGGGCTACGAAGTCTTCTTATCCCGTAATAAAGAAACAACTACCCGAAACTAAAAATCATAGTAAAACAAAAAAAAAACTAAACTCATCTAGATCGAAACTCCTGCCATCTGGCAGCCCGAGCCCTTAGACCTACGCCTCGCCCATCGGGGCACCACCATGTTTGCCTTAGTCCTGACAACGACCAGCCGAAAAAGTCTTCAAAAAGCTCTACAAAAAGTTCACAAAAGAAGCTCACTCAAACATGGACGGCAGGTATTTATAACTACCGGTTGCGCCGTCCAGAACCTTCCATGATTTACCTCCCTGGAATGGTCAGCAGTGACCATTCCAGATTGGCACAACATCTACCCTCTCTGTCCCACAGGGCATTCACTCCACAGCAACGTTTGACGTCATGGGCGGGGGGGACTGTCCGAGAGCGGAACGACAGAAATGTGCTGTAGTGCACTTATTGCCCATGCGCCTGCCCTACAACAGCTGGTAATGTGGGACAGGGGAGCGGGGGAGTGTTGACAGAGGCATCCTGTGTCCAGGCCGCCGCATGCCGAAAGTGCCAGTAGGACCCACAGCGCCCGACCGCCCGGCGACACCGAAACATCCATCACCACACCCCCACCTACCTACAACCTAACACAAGGCCATCTGCCTACACACACTACCAGGACACTGCCCGCAAAGGAATTCACTAGTACTGCAGTGGCAACAAACTCTGCAGGCTACCAGGAACAGTGAACAACAAAAACTCTACCTGAGAGACTGTCTGAGAACACTCTAGATTTCCGTGATCCTAAAAGTAAGGCAATGACTTCCCGAAAACTGAATACTCTTTAAAATTTCAAACCAAAATAACTGTACCACCTATTTCGATTACGGATGAGAAGAAAAAAAAACCTAAAAAAATAAATGCCCGAAAATTAGCGTCTTGACAATATAATTGTCTGTTTCGGATGTAATGCAAAGTGGCAATTTTTTTGTAACATTTGTGATTTTAGTTTACCTGGATATCTCACATTTTTTGTTATTGAGTTTCAGTTTGGAAGGGGAGAGAATATTGCTAACTTTGGTAAGAAGAAAATAGACTTTAACACATGAAATTATTATTGGTCACAGTACTGGCTAATGCTAGTCCAGCCAGCAAATGTATCATCATTGGGCATGTTGGAGATAAATATTAAATTTTTCATGGCATGTGATTTATTTAAGTGCCTTTGAATATATTTTATTTGTAAGTCATCATTAGTTTTACAGCCAAGTAGTAGTACATTTTCTAGCCTGAAATTTTGATGATTCAGAATTTTCTAAATACCTTTCAAATCTATGCATGAATGTTGGTAGGATATGTACGATTTTGGTCTTGTATATTGTTCTTTATCTGTTGGTATTTACCAGTATGATAATGTGGATGGTTTTTAAAAACACTGTGATATAAATCATTATTATTGGCTGATATTTTGAAATCTCAGTAAGTTTTGTTAGCTGTTATTAAAATAGCTGGCTGGGTTGTTCACCAAAACAAATTCTGGGTATTGGGCAGTTAATCTGTGTTACTAGGTACAAAGTAAGGCAGTATAGCTCAGAGATATGAAATGGGTGAGGAAAAGGATTAATTGTTGGTGTATCCTTTCTCATAAAGTAATGTTTATCTTTGCAGGCTTGTGTGCGACATCTGCAACTTAAGTGTTTTTAATGAAGCATCCTTCAAAGGCCATTTGCAGGGTAAGAAACACAAGAAGAATGTTGAGAGATTTGAACGAGGTTAGTACTATGTTTGAACAGATGATAGTTGTTGCAGAGTGTTGCAGCACTGAACATCAGAAGCGTATTTAAATGTTGATCGTAAGCTTTTGTGGCTCTGATCATTCTGATTTCGGTCCTGTGGTTTCCCGAAGTCACTCCGGGCAAATGCTGGAATGTATTATAACATATTCTATGTTCAGCTGTTTACCTACTTCTTATCCTAGTGTAAAGTTGTGTGTGTGTGACCATCTCTAATGACCTTGCTATTGATGAGACTTACAACCCAATAAAAACAAGTAGAAAATGTATTTGTTACAAAAGTTACATGTAATTGCTTACCTGAACATTAGCATTTGTGTAACAAGTCTTCAATGTGTTTTAATTCAACTTCCGTAAGTTTTCAAAATTAATGACACTTTGAAATGTAGGTGCTTGTAGTCTGCCTTAAGTTAGTTTCAGCATGGAAACAACACACACAAAAAAATTTTCAGTGTCTGTATAAAAGTAGAGAATAATTGAAATTTGGTGTACGTGACTTGTACTTGGT
Organism: Medauroidea extradentata; assembly: GCA_003012365.1. Classification (NCBI taxonomy): domain Eukaryota; kingdom Metazoa; phylum Arthropoda; class Insecta; order Phasmatodea; family Phasmatidae; genus Medauroidea; species Medauroidea extradentata. The sequence goes on along the minus strand of PNEQ01084029.1, from coordinate 9,522 downwards.
AGTGTTGCTAAGTGCAACATATGAGAACTTTCAAAAGTTATGAATTATCAAAGTAAGGCATTCATTAAGACACTTGTACAAATGTTTTTCAGAACTCATTAACTAAAACCAAATACGGTAGAGAACAGTACTGGACACGTCCTATAAATTAGCATGGTTGGTCTGGGACATTAACGCTAGTGCTACCTAGGCGATGGAGGGTTGTAAATTTGATGCAAAATTCAAATTACCATGTATTTAGATAAGAGACTGAGACATTTTTTGAGGCCGTTGTCTTAGTTACAGAGAAATTAAACAAGCCTGGTGATATTTTTTGTATAGTTACTAACAGCAATAGTTCTTAAAATAAGCCTATAAATATCTCAGAAGTTAAAAAGTAACTCCATATTTTCTGTGGAATTAAGAATTAAGGTAGGTTATGTAGGTGTTATGTGGACATGGTAGCAATACACATGCCAAACAGTACAGAATTGAATGTGTACAGTTCATAATTAGTATGACTGATGGTTCAAGACTTGCTTAGCTGTTTCACTAACTTTATTTTGTGAGATGAATTGTGCTCACGTAGACACTACACAGACAGGGCACACTAAACACACCCCTGTCAAACTGGTGTGACCTAAGGAAAGTTACTCAAACTACACCTGACCCACATTAATACACTTAAATAACACAAGGTGAATGCCAAACCATGAGGGAAGTAACAATATTGACTCCCGCAGATACAATGCTTGTATTATTCAACAAAATTTGCAATTTACAGGCGTGTGAATTGGCACGAATCAAACGAAGCAAGTTTAATTACAAATCTGACTATTGAAGTTACCAATTAGTCAAAAACCATTGAAGCTAAAATTATAAATTACATACCAGGATTAATACCTCTTTCTCTCATGCCATGTTGACACTCTGCCGGCCGTGAATAACAATAAACGGAAAGACAGTGAAAACAAACTAATGTGAACCGAAGTGAAGGCGGATCCTCAAGGAAAGTGGCCTAACAAAAGAGAATTAATATAAACTCACCGAAAGAACATGCAAGCTGGCCGAGAGTCGAAGTGGCAAAGAGGAAGAGCCTATCTTTCCAAAGCGGCTGTGGGACTGAGACTGCCCGAAGACCGAGAGCCAGGTGAAAGTAGTAAAGAAGGGGGAGGGGGGGTTGGTAACATGGCACAAGAGGAGGGGAGTCGACGAACAGGTCCGAAGACGCCCGAACTGAGCTGAATGCCGACGGAGGTGGGCACACACTTCAAATGAGGAACAATGTCTGACTTCGCAGTGGTTCAAAAATGGCAGCTCTCAATACACTCATTTATTACATAGGGCAATCCGGACGGCTCACGAGGGTGCACAGATCATGTAGTAGAAAGTACACAACACGTCAAATCACGACGATAGCCAAGGAAGGCGTGCAACCCAACACAACCCTCGCCCGAAAGGTTCAGATCAGGGTTTTGGTCAACTCCCGTGGCCACAAGCCACACAGGTGCAATGTTGGTAGCATGCTCAGAGAAGAGACCAAGGCGGAGAGCACCACCGCCGAGCCTCACCAGAGCCATCGTAGTCCGCAACGTCACAGCCTCCCGCCGCCAGGGTAAAGATTTCCATGATGAGTGACACTTAGGGATAGGGAAGAGAATGAACGACTTATGGCCGCTGGCACTCCAGAAACAGTCACGTAAACAGAATAACAACATTGTCACCCGGAAATATCAAATTAGCCCTGGAAAGGAAAAACATTAAGACTCTGACAGTGGGGCACATTATAAACAATCCAAGCGCGACCTGTGTAACAACAGTTGCATCAATCATTCACAAAATTTTGACAGTAGCGAATAAAAATAAATGGTAAAATAATTTCTGACATGAAGAATCACTCAGATTAATATCATTAACACAGGCATCCACGATGCCTACACACAATTAAAACTGGGATAAATACAGAACACTGCCTGGGAATTACATATGCATAAAAAAACCCTATCAATACATTAGCACCATACGACAAAATCCATAGGCTGATTAAATCTCGCAGATGTGAAATAAACACCATCACTCATAACAAAACATACTAGGGAGCTCTCAAATAATGTACAAAAGGTACAATGGCATGTCAATACAAAAAATGCATGGCCACGAAATAGAATGCCAAACACACAAAACGCATGTCCCACAAACACATGTAACCATAACATAAACCATAGCACAACAACGACACAACATAAAACACACTCAAACCAAACGTGTACCTTGCACTACACACTAAACGCTATCGACGTGCTCTTGTCAACCCGTAATATCAATAATCTTCGTTCAGAGGGTCAGGAGTGTGTTTTAATTGAGAGGCCTGAGCCTTCCTGACAATTTGACCGGAAACAGGGTCGGCGAACAAAACAGTATTAGGGCCAATGAGACGCACTATGTGAAACTGCCCAGCATAGGGAAGAAGAAGTTTACTACTGCAACTACCCGCTCGGGATGGAAGCTGGAAAGACTTGCAATAAACTGAATGTTTCACGACGTAATCAGTAGCAACCTGGCAAGCATTGACTCGCGCCTGCAGACTGTCGCAAGCTTCGATGAGGTTCCCCATCATCTCGGCATTCAGGAGCTCGCGCTGAGTGTCTGACAAAGACGGAGACGGGACGCCCCAGACATTGAGCAGAGGGTGAATCAGGTCTTGGCTCAACAGAATGAATTATAGAATTGAAGCCCATATTCACAATATCCAGGTCTTGGTCCCATTCTCATTTGCTGCACATGGTATAGGGCAGCCAACGTTGGCTTCAAATTATGGTTGAACCTCTTGACATGATTGCCACACGGATAGTACGGGCTGGAAGTGTAATGGTTGATGGATTATCTGAAACACATGTCCTTGAAAGAAACCAAACAAAAATTCGAGGTATTATTGGTAACCTTATTGACAGGAGGACCAAATGCTGACCGCACCCGTTCCGTCCTGTGTCGCTTAATAATAGAACTTTTAATATTGTGAGTTGCAATAAGAATTACAAATTGACTAAAGATGTCCAAGACAATCGAAACATACAAATTACCCTTCGTAGAATGAACTACGGGCTCAAACACGTCACAGTGCAGGGTTTCCCAACAGAACAAGACCTGGTCCCCAGAATACAAGCCAACATCGGAATTATGTGTGGATTTTGTCCTAAGGCAAAGATCACATCGCCACAAATTCCTTAACGTCCTTAGCCATCTGTAGCAAACAGAAACAACGGCCAGGTTTCCTCAATGTTTCTTCTAGACCCAAGGGACTACCAAACAGGGAGCGTGAAAGTAGGAGAGCAACTCGGGATGATCAGAACGGGGGACCAACAGACGACGAGAAAACAAGTGCCTACCTAAACTACACAGTAAACCATCAATCACTTGGTAGGGGACGTCATCTACACGTTCGATACAGCTCACAATATTCCAATATTCCTGGTCTTCTTCCTGGGCCTGTAGCAGCCGAACATAGAATGAATTATGGGTCGTGAAGGCAGCACACTGTACCGACAGTTACTCAGGAACACAATCATAATCCCCGGTGCAATACATCCGTGACAACTTGTCCGCTACCACGTTGCTTGCAACTGAGATATGCGTGACCAAACGTAACTTCATCAGTTTGAAAGCCTGTTGCCCAAGTTTCCCAAAACCATTAGAGTGACCCAATAACCACGACAAAGCCTGATTGTCGGTACACGGGTCAAACTTTGCTGAACTAAGGAACGTCTCAAATTTGCTTGTCCCTCACACACGTGCCAGAGCATTCTTCTCAAAGGCGCTAAGTTTCCGTTTGGAATCGGGCAAGGTCCGGCTGGCAAACGCTACCGGTGACACCTTGCTATCTCGCCATTGACAGAGAGCCGCACCTAAGGCAACACTGGAAGCATCGACGTGTAGCAGAAAGCGGATGTCAAAATCTGCCAAATGTAATGCCAGAACCGCAGCCAAACCTGTTTTAAGAGCGTTAAAGCTGCGCTCTTGTTCATCACTTCAAACAGGGTGTATCCTTGCGCTTCAGGTGATTAAGTGGTCCTGCTAGTTCGGCAAACAAGGGACAAACTGGGCATAATAGCCCAACGTATCAATAAATCTAGAGATGCCCTTAACAAAGCTCTTAGGGCCGGGAAATTCACAACAGGCCCAATTCGGCTTGGATTGATCATCAACTACCCATTGGACACAATGTATCCCATAAATTTTACCAAAGAGGTGGCCCACGTAACTTTAGAAGGATTGGCGGTGAGACTGGTCGTTTTCAAACGGCTCAAAACATCGCACAAATCACCCAGATGATCACTGAACGAATCACTATATACAATATCATCATCAGTATAATTGTACACATATTTAAATGTGACATCGGCCAACACATGATCAAGCACATGAGACAGGGCCTTAGTCCCAAAGCACGCCCCCATGAGAATGTGATTAAATTCAAACTGCGCCCTCTTGGTACGGAAAGCAGTATACTTCTGTTACTCTGGGTGCAACGAGCACTGGTGAAAACTAGAATTCAGATCAGTTATAGAAAACACCTTAGCTTTGCTAGGTGTTGAAGCACAGAATCGACCGTAGGGGCTGGAAATTGATCTAAATGAATCTTTAAGATTCACCTCGGTCGTATAGGTGACCAAACTATGCCCTCCGTCAGCATTCTTAACCAAGAAGGCTGGGCAGGCATAATCCTGTGTAGATGGCGATGTCACGCCCTCGCACAACAGCTTGTCAACGATACCACAAAATATCCAGTTTGGGTGGATTGCAGGAATAAAATGGCACACACATCGATACAGCATCGGTAACAGTGAACCGATGGGGCAGAATATCACAGCAGCTGATGCGCCAAGTAATCATATCGCTGAACTCATCTAGCAAAGACTGCACCGCCAAAACGTCAGAAGAAGCCACAGTAGGTACCCAACCCTTAGGAGCGGAAGCACGACTGACACTAGATATGAAGGGAAGAGTAAACTTAAATATTAGCCGACAAGCATGCAGATCGACAGCACGAATGTGGCTCAAATAATCCAAACTTAAAACCACACTTACAAGTTCTTTAAAAAACCCAAAATCAAAACGACCACAAAAATCTTAAGATTTTCAAATGCAACAGTACAGACTGAGAACAATGCACAATGCTGCTAGTGGCCACGCACTCCAGCATCAGCGACACTTCAAATATCCAGGAGGATAGAAAGAGATTGTCACGAAGCAGACAAGACAAAAAACTACAATGCACGAAGGAATGTGATGCGCCAGTATCCGCTAATGCAGCACGCTCCTCGCCATGACACAACCAGCCAACAAAACAGTTGGCGCATGCTACAAAGAAATCAAAGTGTTTGGCCTTCTTAGAACGTTTAAGGAGGGAAATGTTCAGTTTCCTGGACACGTAGCACGTAAATGTCGAGGTTTCTTACACCTAAAACAAATACAGGCGTCCCGCCATATACTAGAAGAACGGCAGGCCATAGATAAATGCCCTAATCCTACGCAATTACTTAATCTAGCACTCCCGATACACTGGGCAATGCTGCATTTGACTCCACGGTCATAGCTCAAACTTGTGCCTGCACACACTGGAAGGATTGTAACGAAGGGCACAAAACACCCTACGTTAATTTCTCCTTAGTATTCAGTGTTGGTTGCATGGCACAATGAAACTCACATTCTAATTGTAGCTCGCACTTGATCGCAGGCCCAAAAACCCTGAGCCCCTGAAAGTTATTGGGTCGGCTACAAACAAACCTATGGAAACAAGCCTCGAGCAGAATATGATAAACAATATAGCTTACTAACTTGCTCTGGGCCTGCTTCAGATTCTTAGCACTGGCAGAACGTTTGACGTCCTGCATATATGAAGACACGGATTCATCAGGACGCTGACAACTGTCTATGTATCTTCTCTTCATCAGTGACCCTGTACTAGTGGGACTGGCGGGCTCCAACAAGCACACCTTAAATACATCATAATCACCGCAGGCCCGTACGACGTATCCCAAAATAACTGCCACATCCCCTTCAACCGTAGACGACAAACACATCAAAAAGGAATGTTCACTGTTAACGCGTTGCTGACTACTAAACACGCGGTCAACCACGACCAAAAAACTCAATACATCATCTGGTTGCACAACTCGCAAAACGTCGATCACATTCAACTGCCCCATTAACATGGTTTACGGTGCCGTCATCGGACTCTCCCCAATGGACTCCGTACCAGCACAATGCAAAGTGCCAACCACCCGCAGTGAAAATATAATAGGCAATGGCTCGTATGCGCAATGCCGTTACATTCTCGCTATCCACAAACTCTACAACAGATTCACGTATATATTGGCGCAGTTCGAGGTGTCCTAAATGAATTATGAAATCGCTAGTCAGCGTCTTGAAAAAGCATGTTTACATATTATGGGACTACAGCAAGAACCTTAAGAGTGTTTACCCAGAAATTCTGTAAATGTAATAGTTAGGTAACATTTTTTTTTAATTTTATGTAAATGTAATAGTTAGGTAACATTTTTTTAAATTTTATGTAGCACTATTCTCTGGACGGATTACCTACTTATTACTTAGTTTTTGTGGACATGCCAGCTGAAGTTCCTGTTTACCGAAAGACGTCTTAATATCCCATTGTCATTGGCGATTACAAGCCGGGTATTTTAATCCCTGCATTGCAATACTATATTATAATTACGTATATGCACAAAATATTAAAATAACACGTTACAAGAATCTCAAACATACATGAACACACGAGAAGCTAAAACACTCGCATCGCAAATGGCCACTCTTTGTGTTGGTTGCCGGACATTATGATATCCATCAGCAATTACGAGCTAGGTTTTTGTAATTCCCACATTACAATTTATTAAATATATGCATGTTTGTAAGTTCGTTATAAAATTACGCGATTTGAATAGAATAAAATAGTTAACTGAATAATGCTGGATACGGAGTCATGTTATATTATTTTTCCTCCAAAATGCTTCCTTATTTGTCACGTATAATACACACTACTTTGAGTGTCTGCGATGGAAGTTAATCGCTTTATTGATCAGGGCTCCCACTACTGCTTCATCAGGTCATATGATCACGTACTGTTGTTTTAAATGGTATGTTATTCTGCCACTTGTTTGGCTCGTGTTAAAATATTGGTAGCATTGAATGTCAAAACACAATATTCTTACGTGGGATAGACTGTAGGTAACTTTTTTGTCTACTGTCATGTATCTTCCTAGACCAAAAAATAAAAAAAGAAAGAAAGTATGCTAGCTCCAACTTCTGAATGGGTCCTACAGATTAGGGAAAGATGAAAAATAAACAAAAATAGAAACAAGAACACGAAAAAAAAATTGGAAAACAAAAACTATCTAAATTAAAAGGCAAGAAAATACAAGAGGAGATCCCCAAAAATTATTATATAGTTAATGTATATTTAAAGTATAAAATGAAAGAAAAAGACAACATAGGAGAACTAGGTGAAGAATATAGTAAGAAGGTGAATATTTTCTAAAACAACGACTTACGTGTTCAGAATTTTTAAGATTAAATATTGATAAGTTAGATTGTACAAGTAGTGAAACAGTAATTCTGCGACTGTGTGCCGTTATGGCAACAACAACTCCCAAAATCCGGCGGCCTATAAATATTTAGCTCCCCAAAAGCCTTACTAGAAGCACACTAATCAAATTCCAAAAGCGTGACAAGAATCTACCAAGTCGACTAACAAACGCTTAAAGCAGGTTAGTGAACAAACGAACATTCTCGAACAAAGAAAGGAAACACATTTCTACTTTTAAAAAGTGTGTATTACCACTTCAATTTCACTGAACATAAACTTCGCAATACAATTCTTATACAAGTTCACAAAGGCGGTAACATAAGAAAAATTCCGGTAATTAGCACATCTCATTTTCAGTTCATTAAGGTGTTTACAAATAATCTACTGTTTTAAGATAGTTAATTACAATTCGAATCACAGTTTTTCCTTTTTAACTCTTAAATGACCCACTCTCAACAAGCGTTCGTGACGCAACTATACCTTTCGTCGGATACTCTTACAGTAATTGGGAACGATAGCAGAATCCCGTCGCTAATAGCAGCCACTGAATTCCACCTTAACACCTCGGAGCGTCCAAAATACCTTCAAGCGAGTTATCTTAAGCGCCCTTACCCAGGCCAACGAATATTTAGGAACACTCTTTACTCTGGTTTCTCCAAAATTTGATTAGGCGAAGACCAGGAAAATAAAGTCCGCGGCGACAGGGCTTACTGCCCCAGAATCCGATGGGCCCGAACACACGACCGCCAACTTACCATGCTGCGAGAGGAATACATCCACCCGATACTCAGCTAGGCCCGTCAAACTGGGCATATGAAGGTCTATGTTGCCAAACACTCTTGTCAAACCCTTGACGAACCGGGGCAATACCTCTCAGCAAAAACGGCCAAAGCCGACCACCAATCCAAACACAATAGAAGACATATGACCCCATAACCAAGAAAAAGGATCCTTACCCAGAACAAAGGCACTAAACCAATAATAAATAACCTCAAACTCCCAAAAAGACCAGGGAGACCGCTCAACCTATGTACTTTTTTTTATACTAGTATATGTTTTTCTTTCTAATCAGAGATGCTGCAAGTAGTTTGCGTATCTGTGCATGCCATGTAATTTACAACTATAACTGCTTTAATCTAATGACTTTTTTTTATGTTCTTCCTTCCTTGTGTCTATTGTTTTAAGTTTGGTTTGTGAATGAATCTATGTGTACATTCTGTACTTTTTTTTTTTTAGTATAATCTCATTATCTGCATTCCCACACAAAAAATATTATACTCTGTTTTGTTTTTGTAGCAAAAGCTGAAGAGAAGGAAATGCAGGTCGAATTTATTGACTTGGAAAAGGAGGAAGGTAATGAAATTGGAAATGTTCGGAAACCTGTGCAAGATAATCATGTAGCATCTTCCACAGGTAAGGTGAAAACTTTCAGTGTTGGAAAATGTACTGATCTAAGTTGCTACCACAAAATTGTTAGTAATTTCGTAGTGGAGTAAGTCCTTTAATGTTGCTCTATGTTCCAGTAAAAACTACTTACATAATACTACTTTATAGTCATATTTAAAAAAAAAAAAAAAAATATATATATATATATATATCTATCCAAAGGTAGCATTATCAATTATCTTAAAAATATGTGAAATTTCACATTAGATGTTTAGTGGGTACACGCCACTCAGCCTAAAATTTTTCCGCCTAAAATTAGGCTGGATATACTTTAGGCTGTATAACTTTAGGCTGAATTACTTTAGGCTGCGTGACTGTAGGCTGAATAATTTTAGGCTGTACGACTTTAGGCTGAATGACTTTAGGCTGAATGGCTGTAGGCTGAGTAATTTTAGGCTGAATGACTTTAGGCTGAACGAAATTTTGATCTTGACTACTGTGACACGAGAGCTGTTGTATTTTTTAGGCTGAATGACTTTAGGCTGAATACTTTTAGG